>CAIGRP010133641.1:0-15870 GCA_903798385.1 Fraxinus cuspidata | reverse complement strand
TCTGGCCGCAACGGCTAGTTAGTCGTTCTGTTCGTGGCGGACGTCCGGTTGGGTTGTCCGATTGGGCAGAACTTTGGGCGTTTTGACTGTTATCAATACTACTTCACTACGCATTCATAAACAACCAAAAAGAGAGCTTTCTTGTGAAATATATTTGTAAAATATCTTTTTTGAACTAATATTTTTACATTCATTTCATGTATTTTTTCATAACAAAAACTTTGATTGTTGAATCAAATTTTTTAAATTATTTATCTATCAAAGTTTTTTTTTATTTCTCTCTTAGTACCTAATTTATCGCAAATTATTCATTGAAAGATTGATATATTTTTTAAGAAAATTTTTGCACTTACATTGCATAAACTTTTCTTCTTTTTCTTCAAATTGAAACTTAAATTGATTAAACTAAACTTGTAAAATCATTTGAACTTACATTGTATTTATTTCTTCATCTTCTCATCGAAACACTTTGATTGATTGAATCTAATTTTTGACTATCATATTCATCAAAGTTTTTCATCTAACACTTGAGCTGAGCTTGAGCTAGCATTTATTACTATTCATTAAAGTGTTAGCCTTTCTTAGTACTTAATTTGTTTGTATTATTTATCAAGAGAGGAATTTTAAAATCACTTTGATATAGTGAGGGTCGTGTTGAGGTTCCGTAAAACTCAACATTGTATAAGGATCGGTGCTCCTTGTTTGTAAGTCATCGGAAGCGTTGTAAAGGGTTGGATTGCACCATAAGTCAATCAATATAGTGAAAAAGGCATTGCTTGTGACGGAGAGCTTGGTAACGGGGGACGTAGATCGTGTTTGGGATCGAACCTCCATAACAACATTGTTTGCATTCTCTTCCCTTTTTACTTACAACCTTTTTATTGCTCAAATTGTTCGTGCTTAATTGTTTTTATATTTGCGCATATTCGTTGAATTGATATAATTGATAGTATATTGTTTAAGAATTTAATTTATTTTAGGAAAAGTTTTAAAAACCAATTCACCCCCCTCTTGGTTAGCTATTCTTGGGCTTTCACGTTGCATGTGGCCAATGCTGTAATTAAGGAGAATAAGTATGTGCATGACAAGAAGATAACATTAGTTATGTGACTGATGATAGGAAAGTGCAAGAAGTGAGTTATGATGCTCAGTAGTGAAAGTTAATCTTGCTCTTTTTTTTTTCCTGTTGTTTTTAATAGACATGGAATTGATATACTCTGCAATTCTTACAAACCTAGAAGTCCTTTCTTCGAAGATAGCCATTTGACTTATGAAGGTGTTGACAGTTTTCTTCCAATAACTTGAACTCGGATCTTTACAAAACTATTGGTGAGGATTTCTGGTTGGCTACTTGGTGTAACAATACTGCAATAGAGGGGGTATTATTTGTTTTCGTGTTTTTCGTTTATTGAATTTCCATTTTCTCATTTATTAAGTTTATCTTGTAATGATATGTCATTGGTAAGTAGAGTTCCTAATATTGACCCCCGTTTGGTAATGTTTTCCTTTTTCAGGAAGCGCCTTGAATGAACAAGAATCACCCTGCTAAAATCGTAAGATACAAAGTTTTACCCACTGTTGAATTGATTGTTATTGTTGACTTGTTTGCTTAATGCCTGCTTTTTTGTGTTTTTCATCCTTACAGGGGCGAAAATGGCTCTGACTTTGCAATTAGAACACCTTCTAGGTGGAAGGACTTTGAAGTGGAAATAACTTCAGGATGGGAGGTATGTCTTCATGTGGAAATGACTTCTAGGCTATTGCATCGGCATATTTCACAGTTTCTTTTAATTCAGCTCGTTGTTGACTGGAAATTAATTGCATCTTCTTACTTTTTGACCAAAAGTTGAGCAGAAAAGCTCTTCACTTTCTGCTGATCCTAGAGTAATATTTATTGAGGTTCAACAACGTATGTGCAGGCACTATGTGATGCTTATTGTGGGGTCAACAGATTTAGATGTGCTTGAGAATATGAAGAGGGCAATTTTGAGGATGACATATTACAGTAATATATGATTTTCCGTGCATGCTGATCAGTACACACAGGTTATATATTTTTTTCTTTTATGATAAGACGTACTATTATGCAGGTATAATTTCATGCCACTAGCCAGAGGAACTGCTGCTATTGGGCTTGTAGTATTGCTGGGACTGTTGCCTGCCGCTAGTATGGAGTTCACTGGCCAGAAGGTCTGCAGGTGGATTGTGTTGCAATTCTGGAATCTGATACCAATTCCTTTGAGACTTCCGTAGAGAGTTGGCTTTATCAGAAAGGGTACCCTGTTGTAGCATCAACTCTCGAGGCGACAGGATTGGTTGTTGCTGCTTTAAGCACCTACTCCGAATGACCAAACTTGCATATTTTAATCAGTATGTATCTTGGATAATGAATTTCGTGACTCCTGAATTATTCTGCAAATGGAAAAAATTTTAGGTTCAAAAGAATTCATCACAGGCGAGAAACGGAATAAAGTATATATGGAATGAATTGTACGTTGAAACGAGATTGATTTTTTAATACGACTACATTTCTGTTCATCTTATGAGTTGCCTAATAATTTGCTGTCATTTTTAATCTGTAATGGCTCTTATTGTTCTCTGCATGACATCTTTCTTGCAGATTATTATGAACAAAACAGCCATTGTTTGGTAGTACCCTGGAATGTCAAGAAAACAGGAACCAGAACTTTGGTTCAAAACTTTAAGCAGTTTGTACTCTCAAATGAATATGTATTGTGCATTACACTTGAGAGAGAGGTGTATATTTAATGGATTAGTTAGTTTGTTGAAATTATTTTGGTTTACATTTGCATTCTTTTCAGGAATATTATATAGACGAATAGGACGTGATTCCACAGTTGCTGTCTTTACTTTTTGACTGAAACTTGGAACTGAAGGAAGGTTAAAAAAAATAAATATAACAGGATGATTGACTATAAAGATAAGGGTTCTTTTTATATAGTAAATCGCTTTTTATTTATGACCATTTGGTTGAGGCAATATTATTTACCTCAAAGAAACAATCATCCCGTTTAATAGTTTAAGCAATTAGAAATGAATCATGTGTATATACATTTGTTCGACACATTTCCTCACATGTAAAGTTTATTTTTTCGACAAACCTGAAATGAGTACAATTTTTAATAAAATGGTGAATATAAAACTTGAAGTTAGATCTTTTGATATCTAAAATCTTTCACTTGTTAGAATGACTATGAATGTATAATTTTATTCAGATTTTCTCTGGAGAGGATTGTCCTGTTTCAAATTGTTAATATGCAATCTTAATGTTTTTTCTTTTTGGCTGATTATAATTTTATTTTTATTTTTTATAAATGTACCACATTTTAGTTACATTAAATGTCCCAAATCTTTAGTGAATATCGCATCGTTAACTATTTTTCATTGCAATCTTATTATTAACATTTTATTAATTTACACATCATGTCGTTAATGAAGCTTTTCATCTAAACATTCTATTAACGTGCTTTAAGATGAACAAATTTTAGTTGCAAATTTGTGTTTGTTGTCTTTTTGTGCTTATTAAAAAATACAAGTCTTTTGACTCGTTATTCAATTTTATTTTATTTTGATGAAATCATCATTAGGGGTAAGATGTGTTAATTAATCGAACGTTTAGGATAAGAGTGCGATGAAAAAAAAATTAAACAAATATGTGATGGTGAATAAATGTTGTAGATTTTCATAAAATTTAAATGTGGTGTATTTATGAAAATTTGGTATCAAATTAGCCTTTCTTTTTTTATGCTTTTTGGTGATATGACTTGACTTGCACTGCAAATAGATTGAAATTTTTCCTTTTCTTTATTCCCTTTAGGTATATAAAATTGGAACTTTGGTAATCCACTCGCGGGCCAGTGCCATTCGAGTTTGATTAAAACTATTTATTTTAACAATAATAATGGACTCACCTAGCCCCATTTGATTTTGATACTTAAATTATTAAATTTAGAGAATTCTCACCTACATTTTTTCGAATAAAAATAAATGCTACTTTAATTCTAAATCCAACCCAACTGGTAAAATTTAAAAGCATGTAATAAATAAAAACCGATAAATATTTCATGTGCGAGACTAACCTCGTCGATTCTTAAAACTAACAGTAATAGCAATATCAGTAGGGGTCGAAGTCAATTTCTTTCCATTAATTAGCAAATTAATCTGTTACTAATCGAAAAATATTACACCACTGTTCAGGATGAAGAAACAAGAAAATCCCATATCAAGAAAATTAAAATTATTTAAATGTATTTAGCTATTATTGTTCTCTGACGGTCAATTAAAATAGTGAACTTGTTGGGTACCTATCACATGATGACTGATGGCTAGCTCATGACAAACTGACATAAGGTATGATATTATTAAACCGTAAGGAGAATCATTAATAATCAATTAGATGTATGTCATTTATTTATTACCTCTAATAATTTATTGTCTCTTTAAAAGAGTTGTTGAAGTTTTTAATAATTTTGTTATTGCATTTAATGTAAACAGTACTCTTCGTCCCATTTATATATGTTAATTTTCTTTATATTCTTGTCATAATTACGTAGTTCCGTTTCTTAATTGAAAATATTTTGTCTTTTTCATTTACTAATATACTCTTATTTAATTTGTCTAGTTATAAATATTTTTTTCTCACTTAATCTGAAATTGTACAAATATAAAGATGCATACTTCTTGAAAATTAAACTATTCAATTTCTTTACTACTTTCAACAATAATTTATTACTGCATATTGATAATTAAATAAGGGTAAACTACAAAATTTTTTGACAAAAAATATTTTTTCAATAATATTAAAGAATATTTCTTTTTACATATGAAAAACAAAATCAATCGATATAAATGGGACGGATGAATAATACATGTTTTTTTATTTTAGTATCAAGGTAGTAGAAATATGTCTTACGTAGATATATAAAGGCATAGTCCCGATACATGTTTCGATTCTTGATTTTTACTATCGAATTGGCTGCTTCAATCCAATTTGAATGAAACTAATTGCACATTCTTTTTTTACAACAAGTTTGACATTCCTTAATGTGTCAAGATCATGAGCATTAATTTGAAAAAAGTGTTATTTAAATCAATGATCATGACTTTGACACATTATGAATGTCAAACTTAATGTATAAAATGAATATATATGTAGCAACTTTGATTCAATTTTATACATATCATAGATTATTTAATTGAATTTATTGAAAATAGTGCTTCTTATCCCAACGTTACATGCAAATTTTGATCCAATTAAACTAATATAATATTCGATAAAAGGACGTAGCTCTGTATTCTTGCAAGTTCTGAAAGATATTAACGAGAAATAAGAAAATCAAAATAAAAAGGACTCTAACGGCTACTTTAGCAAGGAAAAAAACAGAGTAAACGGCTAGCAGAAAAAGAAGAAGAAATAAATATATATTGTAGGGTCCATTCTTTAACGGTGCCATTCCGGTGAAGTAAGCCAAAGCTCCCGTATAATTACGCTCCTCAATCATCGCCGTTATCACACGTGTATTTGCCCGGTTGGTGTTATTTTTCGTCGGTCCCACACGCATTTCCAGCTGTAAGACATAAGAATTCCTCCCGGTCGAAAAGGACACCGTAATCACAACATATAAGAAAAGTAAAATGCTCTCGTGATTCGCTTCATAATTTCAACTTTACTTAGCGTAGGTGTTACTATATATCATTGAGGTAAATAAATTCAAGCAAAAAAGCCTCCATTTGATTAATTTTTAATAATTTTGTTGGCGACCTCAAGTAGGAACATGAACATATCAACTAGGGATGTACAAAATGACCAAATTAAATCAAATCAAAACCAGAACAAAAAATCGAACGATTCAATTCGATTTTACAAAAAAAAAAAATAATTGTTCTGATTCTTAGAACTGAGAACCATTTGATTTCGAGTTTAGTTCGATTCTAATACTAGATCTGGGAATGAATCAATGAATCACAATTTACACATAAAAAAAGAATTCAAAATTCATTTGAAAATCAAGATAAAAATGTCATGTACATTCGATTTCTCATTTCTCAATAAGAAGATTAGAGACCCTAATTCATTTTGAAGACCCAAACTCTAATTCGTTTCTCATTTCCAAAACGACCACTTTTGAGAGAACAAATGTCACTTAAGACATCAACATTTTTCCGCACACCAATCAAAAGATAGAAATGATCACCTAGCAGCAAATGATCATGATCTAGATAACAGCTACGTTTTAGATAAAATGATATCTCAGTCGAACTCAATCGTCAGTCGATGCAATGACACACTATCGATGTTGGCATTGTAGCTCGATATGACAAAGGATAACAAACTCTTAATTAAATACTCAAAAGTAAGGGCAACAATCCCCTCCTGAAGGCCAAACAAAAGTCATTTTATGTAACACACTTCAAAAAAGCATTTCAACAAGAATATCCCCTTTTCTTTTACAATTTAAGTAATTGTTATAATAAATTCATCTAAAATTGTCACATCAATTTAAAGACATCAACAATTTTTTTCCCAAACGGAGGATAAATCAGTCGATAACATTCGAAACAAGCACGGATTCTTAGATCTTACTGCAGCGCGTAACGCCGTCGTCACTGTAATGTGGCCAGCTCAAACAACTCACATGCAAAATGGGCCCAATCCAGTCCACATTACATTGTCCTCTTTTGTTCGTTTTATGCTTGGGCCCACTCAAATGTTGAACCTTCTTTACTCTTTTATATTATATTCCTAATACTAAAAACTTGACTCTATTTATGCAGCTGCTCGTCATTTCACTTTCTCCAACAAAAATCGTCCTCTAACTTTCTGCAATTTCTTCTCTCTTGAGTAGCCATGGAGTTCAAGGTGGGATTTGTATTTGCATTGATCTGCATTGTTGTGGCTGGTGTTGGAGGCCAGTCTCCGGCGGCTGCACCAGCTAAAGCTCCGGCAGCGGCTAAGGTTTCTACCCCGCCTGCTGCTGCGCCTACAAAGCATAAATCTTCAGCTCCAGTGGCGGCTCCTACTTCAACTCCTCCGGCTTCAGCTCCTGTAAGTTCTCCACCGACAGTTTCTACTCCAGCTCCTGTAAGCTCTCCACCGACAGCTTCCACCCCGACTCCTGTAAGCTCCCCACCGACTGTTTCCACACCGGCTCCAGTGAGCTCGCCTCCTGCTCCAGAGCCAGTCAGCTCACCACCACCGGCTGCTCCTGTCCAGTCTCCACCATCTCCGGCTCCCGAGGGGGCAACACCACCAGCTCCAGCTTCTGCGCCCCCGAGTGAGACCCCGGCTAAGGCTCCGGCTCACGGCAAGAAGAAGAGCAAGAAGAAGCACACTTCACCTTCACCTGCTCCGGCTCCGGAGCAGATGAGCCCACCCGCACCTCCAACCGAATCCCCCGGACCTAGCGCCGATTCCATCTCCCCAACTCCTACTTCACTTGACGATCAGGTACATATCTAAATTCTAATTCCCCCCCTAATTAAGTTTTGGCTGTCTTTTAGTTCTGAATCGGTAATGTGCATCCGGATCTGGTAATACGTTCCATTATTTTCTCATTTTCATTCGAGTATTACCTTGATCTATTAAACTCTTGCTAAAAACAGAGATTCGAAGAAGGCAATGCTTATCGAAAATTCCGTAAGGATTTCCTAGATCTGTAAATGAGCAGGATCATAGTGTTTCGTGCCACGCCATTGATATTAATATATTTATTAAGCTTGTAGTTACATAGCTAATCAAAGAATGCCAGTGTTCTGTGGTGCTGCTCTCTGTTAATGTGCGCACTGGCGGTGCACCATAGCATTGTGGCGTGAACAAATGTGTGGCAAAAGAATCAAACTTGCAATTCCCACTTAACACTGTGTCTCCCGGCGCACGTTAGCATCTATTGATCTGAATTATTTCCTCCATTGGTAGAAAAATTTGAATCGTACTGTTTACAACAACAAACACGGCGGATCTGTGAATACATTAACAAATTCCCTCTGCACGAAAGTTTTTTTTTTTTCCTGGGTACCGTAACTACCGTTTGCTTCTACTGATTTTTTACAAGTATAATTTAATTAAGCACATAGGAGTTGAGATTATGATAACATTATTAGTTGCATATATTGAATTTCCCATTTTGGTGCAGAGTGGAGCAGAGAAATTGATGATGTTGCAGGGAAGTTTGGTGTTGGGAGGGGCCGTGTTTGGCTGGCTCCTCTTCTAGAAGACACGATTATTTTGCAAATCTTTCGTCCCCAAACCCGTCTTCATTTAATCGGATATTAAACATATTTATAGTCTGTCTATTTATATGTTTATGATTCGGATCCGAATGGGGATTTTGCCGCATTGGCTCTCTTTGTATTGTATTCTTTGGTATACAGTTGCACCTTTTGTATTGACTGTTTTCGACAATTATTGTACCTCTTCTATTATTGTATTATTATTTGATTATTCTTACTACAAGTCTTGCTACTTCAATGCACTTTATAGAGATTTTTTCAAAATAAATTTTGTAAAAAATGATTTTTTTTTTTTAAAGAATGTTAATGTTATGTGCAAAATTATTTTATTGAAAGAATATATGAAAAAAAATGAGCTAAACAAGGAATATAATAATCGAAGCAAATAATTAATTAAGATATAGAAAGAATGAGGGAAATGGAGACGAGCAAAGTTGCAAAGTTTTTATCCATTTTCCCCCCATGAAACCAAAGAAAAGTCGAGCTGTTCTGGGTAAATGAAATGAAAAAATTGATATATACCCAGTGTGGTTACAAATTTATGAAGTCATGGCAAAGGGATCGGTATGACACGATCGATTATTTCCATTTTCGTCCCATCGAGAATTTTTGTGACCTTATCCTATCCTTCGATCCGATTAAAGAGGGATGAGACGGGTTTGGTTTGGGGTGGGGTCGGGTGGTGGCGGATCTCCTGCCTCATTTATCATCCCATTTATTTATTTAATTTTTGTTTTTTATATCTTTAATTAGTAAATGTTATTACATTTTTTTTCAATTTATTAATAATAACTTATATTCTCTTTAAAAAAGATGATAAATATTTTATTTTTGTTTGATAAAAAACTAAATTTAAAATTAACTTCAAATGATGTGGGGACTATATATTCCGTATCCACTTCGAGACAATGTTCATCGCACGTCCCCGCCCCGTTTATCCGATTAGGCGGGGGTAATTCTCGTTTCAATCGGGACGGGGCCCACGGATATCAAGTTGAACGGGTTTTGTATCACCCCTAATTATTTGGTTTCTTGGTCCAACATTTTTTCAATATGTTTAGTACAAAAATTAACTATTTATTATTTCTTAATGTGCCCAAATTGTAACTATGTATACAAATGCTATATATTTTTCATATAATTTCGTTACTATCACACTTGAATGTGAATATATCTATAGACAAAATATCATGGCTAAATTTTGAAGAAGCGTGAACACCAGCTAGTTAGTTAAAAAAAAAATCAGACCATACAAAGGTTTTATATTATCTTCAAGAGACATTCCATTTATTAAGAGTGTCTTATGTAAATTAGAGAATATATTTAAATTTAGAGGGTAACTTTTTATTACAACCCATCACTGCTCTCTATCTTGGCTCATTATTTTGTTTTTCAATGAACATTTATTGTTTTCTCGTCATATTTTATTTAATATATTCTTCAAAAAAATGTTAATGACCAATCAAATTCAAGTATGATTTGATAATTTGGAAATAAAGTATTCAAATATGCAACTTATTAAATGCAATCTTTATAAAATAAAAATAAAGAGCATATTTGACTCACTATTTTAAAAAGAGTTAAAATAACTCTAAAAGTTCTAATCCTCAAATGCCAGCAAATAGTGATATTAGCAGCACTGTATCTATTAAATTGCTTGTAATAACCAGCAAACACCTCTGAATGTCAATGTGTAGCGCTAGTTCTTGAAACCACTTGTACTTAGCACGAGTAGTGTCCATTTGATCATTAACTAATGAGTAATGCTATTTATAATCATGATAATGGAATATCGATGATACGACGCACATTATGATATTGTCTCTCTCTCTCTCTCTCATTTCTTTCATAAAAATTAAACAATTCAATCTCATTATTTTCCGTAAACTGTCACATCATCGATATTTCATCATCATAATGATAAATAACATTATTTTTAATTATAAGATGTGAGGTTCACTATCACCTAAATTGGTACTAAGCATGAGTTATACTACAAAGAATTAGGACATCTTTACTATTTTCAAGCCGTTTTCTGTTTTCGATTTTCCAAAACAGTGAAAACGCGTTCTCTTTCTCATTTTCCAAAACGCGTTCTTGAAAACAAGTTAAAAATTTATAAAGAAAACCAAACACGACAAATTGTCGTTTTGGGTATTTTCAGTTATAATGAAGTCAAAATTTTCAAAACGCGTCTTGGGTGTTTTTTCAAAACAATTTTTCAAAATGCCAAAAAAAATACATTTTCAACAATCTCAAAATGAACAACCAAAACACAAAACTCAAAATGAATTAAAACTCAAAACTGAAACATAAAAGAACAGCTCATTACTCTTTTGAGGAACCTTCTCATTAGTTTACTACCTAATATGCATCTGTACCCATGCCCACTTGCCTCAATTGCCAACACGATTTCCCTTCTAAACAACCTTAAACAGGCTGTGAACAGCATAAATATCAACATGTTGAGACAAAAGTAATAATAGAATTAGGTTTTGTTCAAAGGAGGTGATTATAAAATACATGCGTGTCTTGTAGCAAGACATGACAAACAACTTGCAGGGTTATTAAAATTCAAAAGCTTGGATATAGAAACTTCATGTAACCTTCTTTACAACAAAGACCTCAATAGATTGTGTCCTGAAGAGTCAACAAAAGCAAGAGGGTCTCCATTTCTCACACTTACAGACTATGGGCTGTACACATTTTATAATTCTAATGGATTTCCTCCCCCTCATACACCTGCTCCATACAGTTTTTAGGGTCATTAAGGGGTGAAATTACCTGGTTAATAAGTATATTTTGTATCCCAGATTGCCACTATAAATACTGCAATGCAGTCTCATTAGGTCATCACTTTCAGCTCACAAGTCAAAAAGCATATATTCTAATTGTTAGCTTGTTAAAAATGAAGCTTTTTTCCTTCACTTTGTTTCTTCTTTCCTTGATTCTCAGCTCTTCGTTTACCACACTGACTGCAGCTACACCACCTCCAACCGAACCTGCCCCGACGCCAACCCCAGGTAAACCACTTTGAACCGTTTCTTCTGCACCTTTTTTTTTGGATTCGTGGGAAGGGATAAAGAGTTAATTTCGTCAAACTGCATATGATAGAATTTTATTGTTGATTAATAATGATGCCTTTGTGATGGAAATGACAGGTTCTTGTGATGCACTGTGCACGGCAAGGTGTGCAAAAGCAGGCATACAGAAGCGTTGCTTGAACTTTTGCGGCATATGCTGCAGCAAGTGCAACTGTGTTCCTTCAGGAACATATGGTAACAAGTCAGAGTGCCCCTGTTACAGAGACATGCTTAACTCCAAGGGCAAACCCAAGTGCCCTTGAAACCTCCTTAATTGTTGTTTCCATTAGAAAAAATTCTATTATATGCACTTTGAATGATGTTTAAATATTCGTTTGCGCACACATTGTACCGAAATAATTTGATTAGTTTTCAACTACTTCTCATGGAGTAACAGCTTCGTATTTTGAAAGTAAACCAAGCACACTTGAAACGTGATAAACCAATTTCCTTCACTCTTAAGATCATGTAAATTGCAGAATTGATACGAAAAGTAGCATTTAGTTATGACTTGCAAGGGAAGTGAATCATGTCTTCCACATTTATATAAATAACCACTGACTAAAAATGAAAGTAAAATCAAATGCCAATTTAAATGCAGGATATAATTTTCTTCAGCAATTTCATACACTTCAAATGAAACATGACAAGAACATCATGAAATTTGCATGGATATGCCCCACCTACATTGTAAAAGTTAAAATAGTAAAATTATCTAATTGTCAGCTAACTAGAAAACATAATAAACCAAGCGAATGCTCTTTCTCATGCATAAAAGCGTATCAACCAAAATATTGGACGGTTAAGGGCCAAAATCATTTATCTTGTTCTCGAGAAGTTGCTAAATTTATCGAGACTTTCTCCTACGTCCGGGTGTAGGCACATATACCCCTCTAAGTTTAAGCAGAAAAGTGCACAAGGTTTAAATTTATCTCAACTTTCTTTCCCTCTTGAAAAAATAAATCTTCTCCAACTATGATTTTCCATTCTTTCCATTGTGCAAAGAGTTATGCTTTATCCTCAAGGAAACAAACTCTTCACAGCATGCATGAATTCATATTAATTAAATGAAAATCTCAAAAAGCTTGAAACACCATCAATTTTTTAACTTGGACATTCATCCATGGAAGACGCCCTGCAATCCACCCTTTGTCAAACCCCTAAGAATGCAATCAATATTAATAGAGTGACGGATGCCAGCATGATATAATAAGTTTAGTAATTTAAAATAATGCAAAAACGAATGCACAGATATAAAAATGCTATCAAATTTTATGAAGATGAAAAAAACCTTGAGAGCGGTGCCTATTTTGAAAATGCCCATGACTTCCTCCTTGGCCACCAAGCAAAGGAGCGGAATAAGAGCAAATGGGATCTGAATTGACTGAAGTATATTAAGCCATTCATTTAGAACATCTAACGAGTCCTCAGATGTATCAAAAACAAGGGCAACTATTAGAGTCGGGACGATAGCACAGCTTCTTGTTATAAGTGCTCTCATCCACTTTTTCAAACGCAGGTTTAGAAATCCCCCCATTATAAATTGCCCTGCATAGGTGCCAGTTATAGTGCTACTCTGTCCGGCAGCTAGTAATCCGATAGCCCAGATGTATAAGATTGGGAACAATCCTCCACCATACTTTTCTTGAAGATACTGCCCTGCATTTCCAAGTCCGATGTTATTGGCTTGTTCTGAACCATAAAATGCCTTCGCAAATACTGTTGTCACAAACAGATTTATAATGAAAGAGATTGTGAGAGCTGCGCCAGACTCTATCGAGTAATATGTGAGAGCTTCTCGAACTCTGCCTATCTTGCGGTTGTCAACTTCTCGAGATTGTACGAGAGCAGAGTGCAGAAATACGTTGTGAGGCATTATAATGCATCCCACAACTCCTACTGCTTGCTTTATTGTCTTCGAGCTGAGTTTTGGGACCACGACACCTACAATATCAGTTAACATACGTTGTATTTGAGAGCTCATGGTTTAGTATTAAGTACATTGAATTTTGTATCAAAAATAGCATTCTCTAACCAATTAAAAGTTTGGCCCCATTAGGTTTCGTTTCACCAAACAACCACGCAAATGAGAGTGCCATAATTGCTATAAGGACAGCAAAAAGGGCTTCTAATTTCCGCACACCATAGCTCTCCAGAAACAGAAAGATGAAGCTGCACAAGACGACAATGGGAACTCACAATTTAGATACTGAATGTAATTCTGGATTAGCCTTCATAAGATTCCTGAATATAATTGGAAAGGAGAAAAGAAACTGGGTATAAAAAATTCCTACTCTATAAGGATGTGTTTGATTGGAAAATTATCCATGGAAAATGGCCTTTTTCCACCCAAATTCCAACTTTTGATTGCCATTTTTTCCCATGGAAAATATTTTCCAATCTTTGAAAATATGCCTAGTTTTCCTTGTTTTTGAGGAAAAGGCTTTCATTGGGGGGAGGTAGGTTTTGTTCCTCAAAACAATGAAAACATTTTCTTTTCTAGGAGACATTTTCCATGTCAATCAAACACACCTAAGTTCAATCCTATTAACTTCAACATTCCAAGCATTAGGGAAATAAGCTAGTAAAATGAGCAAGTCTAAACTCAAACATAATTCTGGCAAAATTGAAACTTGGTTTACTCCAATTCCGACACAATCCATGCACTTAACACTACAAGATTTATTTTTTATATTGCACAAAAAAAAGATTTAGTTAAATAAAACAAGAATAAGTAAAGACAAAAATGTTGTTCAAGATTTAAATTTTACCAGTCAAGAGCAGTGATGATGACACCAACCCACAGAGGTAATAACCCCTGGCTCAAAATCTTGATAGCTATTGCACTACCAATCACCTCCTGAATATCAGCCCCAATCAGGGCCAGCTCCGCCATGACCCAAAGTAGTAGCCTGGCCCAATTAGGATACTCCTCTCTGCACAACTCGGCAAGGTGCCGTCCAGTCGCCACGCCAAGCCGTGCAGACAGCAGCTGGACCAAGAGGCCAATGACTGTGGCCCACAGTAGCAGCCAAAGCAAAGAGTAGCCTGCAATTGCGCCTGACTGGAGATCCCCCTCCAGGTTGCCCGGATCCAGGAAAGCTATACTCATCAAGAACCCGGGCCCTGTGAACAGCCAAAGCTTCCGCCATGAAAACGGCGGCGCTTTGGTGGAATACTCGTCTGCTCCGTTTCCTTCGTCGACTCCAATTATGTGCACTTTCTCGGTATAATCATATGCCCTCTCTTCTTCATCTTCCTCGTACAAATCAACCGATCGTTCATCGAGTAACCGCTGGAGCTGTTCTTCCTCTTGTAGAGCCATTTTCCTCTTTCTATTTCCCTTAATGGAGAAGGAAAATCAAGAACTGAAGAAGGAAAGTAGTGGAATAGGATGACGAGGGAAAGAAAATACGGTGGTTGCTATATGGGGCGTTATGGTTAAAGACCACGACCATACAATTTTTGGGACGTAATCAAGGATTTTTCATTTTTGCAGAATTTAAATGCCACCTCACCAAAAAACAAATCAAAATAACACTATTTAATTATAATCCCATCTAGGTGGTGTTAGCTTAAATGAAATGTAAAATTAAGTGACTCATTTAATTCTATTTATCATGTAATGTCACATTAACGTCACATATATTATTCTCACCAAGACTAAATAGTATTACTCAAAAAATTAAGTCATTGTTTGTCTTCCTTTAAAATAAAACTTTTTATTTCACATATTCATTTTAAACAACTCATTTACAAAAAAAAAAAAAAAGATATTTTGTATATAAACTCAAATTTTTTCCTACTTTTTAATCGCACATTTTCTAAAAAAATCACTAACTCCATTTTTATAAAAGTTAATAGCTATCAAACAGGGGCAAAGTGGGGAGGCGGAGTTCTGGAAAAAGAGGGTTAATATTAAAATTAAAATTTCTTTCAAGAGAATTACATGTTTGAAATTGCCATGTTTTCTTGATTTTCTTCCTTTTCTCCTTCCATGGTATTACTGTCCAAACCCGGTAAGTGGCTCGTGATTTGGTAAGAACATTTTGTTACTATGATAAGTATATATATAAAATATATTTTGGAGCAAGATAAAAAAAAAAATTCTATTAAATTGTGGAATCTCATTATTATTGTTACGTGAATCGATCTTCACAATAAGATCGTCGTCGAGGTTGGGGGAGTGCTAGAAGCCCCCTCTCGGGGGTGTTGTCACAGCGCCTTCGGACCAAAATCTCTTTTAGAATAATTTATGAATTTTACACTTTTAATTTCAAATTTTGCCTTAATTTTGATTATAAATATGTGTCATCATTAAAATTTATTTAATTATCATCAAAAAGTGAGAAAATTGGGTGTGTAGTTTTTCTTTTATAAAATTCTTTTCATCATAATGCAAACTGCTACAATAGTAGACGAGAATGTAGTCTCACATTGAGACAAATTTCAATAAATTTGCATGTTCGTTTTTTTTCTTTTATGTGATTTTATTCTCTTTGTGATTTAGAATTAGAGTTTCTAATTCTTAATAATT
>CAIGRP010133634.1:0-43550 GCA_903798385.1 Fraxinus cuspidata | reverse complement strand
GTATAATTTTCCACCCGAAAAAAATTTAAAATTTTGGATCTTTTTGTGTTCGTTTGGCTTTGTTTTACATGAAAATTGTCCATTAAAGTGATAATTTTTTTTCATAATTGGTTATAAAATTTGTTTCCATTGCCAAAAAGTTAAAATAAAAAAAAATATTTCCTAGAAAATAATTTTTCCATCAAAGTTTAGTGTTCGTTTGACTTTGTTTTACATGAAAATTGTCTATTCAAGTGAATTTTTTCTTACAATTGGTTATGAAATTTATTTCCATTGCCAAAAAAAAAAATGTGAAATTCCATTTTCCCACCAAATAGGTGGGAAAAACAATTCAACAATTACATGGAAAGTATGCACACGTGTGGCATTTGTGAAAAAAGAATTTCATGGAAATTTTAGCATATCGAACATGACAAAAGATAGGTCATGAAAATTTTAGCATATCAAACGGGGCCTTAGAAAAGTTTCTAAGAAATTTTTTAAAGTTTGAAATTGAACACACATCGTAACAACTCTGAGCCCAAAATTATCGGAAAATTACAAGTTTATTAAATTATATTGACTAACACAACATGCTAATAGCAAACGAAATACGTAATTTTACCCATAAACATCCAGTAATTTTTTTCTTCACGGCTTAATAAAATTGTCCATTAAAGTGATAATTTTTTTTCATAATTGGTTATAAAATTTGTTTCCATTGCCAAAAAGTTAAAAAAAAAAAAATATTTCCTAGAAAATAATTTTTCCATCAAAGTTTAGTGTTCGTTTGACTTTGTTTTACATGAAAATTGTCCATTCAAGTGAATTTTTTTTTACAATTGGTTATGAAATTTATTTCCATTGCAAAAAAAAAAAAATGTGAAATTCCATTTTCCCACCAAATAGGTGGGAAAAACAATTCAACAATTACATGGAAAGTATGCACATGTGTGGCATTTGTGGAAAAAGAATTCCATGGAAATTTTAGCATATCAAACATGACAAAAAATGGGTCATGAAAATTTTAGCATATCAAACGGGGTAAGTTTCTAAGAAATTTTTTAAAGTTCGAAATTGAACGCACATCGTAACAACTCTGAGCCCAAAATTATCGGAAAATTACAAGTTTATTAAATTATATTGACTAACACAACATGCTAATAGCAAACGAAATACGTAATTTTACCCATAAACATCAAGTAATTTTTTTCTTCACGGCTTAAAAGACGATGCTCGTTATCTAATTACAATTCTGTGTGTTGAAAGTTATTCAAGTAATTAGTAAGATATCCACAAAACTCATATGCAAATCTTAACTTTGATTTTACTTTATTTAATTCTTAGAATAGTAACATACTCGATATTAACTCCATTTTATTTTAGTTTTTCATATTTGTACTTTGGATTTACAAAATTTTCAGAAATTTGTTTATTAAAGTCATGCCGGTGGAGGATAATTCGTGGGAAAATCACATTAGATGATTTGGTCACGTTAAATGCTATATGCACCCATTATGAGCATTAGTACAGTACTTCATGAATTTAATCTTTATTCAATTCAAATTACTTAGATCAACCTAATTCCACGCTAAAATAGTTAAATTTTCCTAACTAACGAGACATCATTTTCGTCCTACGACAACACAAATTTCTTTTAATCGAAATTCATTATCAATTGAAATGCTAACATGACATGTTATCAATGGATTTGCTGTCACCTCCTTGGGCGACCATAATATTTTCTAGGGGCAAATCTCAATGGTCTTAATCAGTAATTAATAATTAATTAATATGTTATAGTGACAGCCTCTTCTTTAATACAATTAATTAAGATACTTTTCTTGATTACGTCATAAGATTAAGCTAGACAGCGATGTCGTTTTCCCCCCCAATTGGGGTGCAAACTTGTCTAGCAAACCACAATTAATTAAGATGTTTAATCAAAGATTTAACATTTTTTTTAATCAAGAAAATATTGTCGTGGCATTTTCTTGAAAAACTGTTAAACTAAATGAGTTTTTTCTTTATAGTCGATCACTTAGTCAAAGCTCACTATAAGTCGGGACAAATTAACCTCGAACTGATGAAGTGGACCATGATTTGGATCAAATGTTGAGAGAGTGCGAACAAAGTTCGACATTGATTAGACATGAATTAAATTATGAGCTTATAAAAGATATAGATACCTCATCTAATATGTTAACATTTTCTGATGGAACCTGAAATCATTATAAGTAATAGCAGAGTAAGGTCCCAAATTTGGGGTTTGTTTGGGTCCCAATTTTGTCAAAAAAAATGTATTTTTGAATAGTATATTGATGGAAAATATATGGTTAAAAACTAAGAAAAAGTTTTGGTTTGCGTGCAATATTATTTTATTGAAAAATATGTGGTTAAAATAGAGTCAAAATACTATTCAATAATGCATTTTTATTTATTTTTTGGACTCAAACAAGGGCTTAGTCAGATAGACACACAATATGATTCGTTAGTTTTACCTGAATATAAGTTCCATATCAATTAGATATGAAGTAAATGATGGATTTATGAGGAACTAGGCTACTGTTCATAGTGAGAACCTTTTGGGACTGTACATCAATTTACTACAATAAAAGCGCGTTGCATACAATCCAATTTAAGAGAATTGTTGACTTAAAATATTAAGCATTTGAGGTTATGTCGATTATCTATGGAGTTTAACAAAGTGAATCGGGTGTTTATTATTCTCAATTTGTAATATATATATATAGTCTTAGACTTCGATTAATTCAGGACGAACTTTCTTTCTTAAAAAGCTGGACGTCTCATCCAGGATATGTTATGACTTATAACTTCCACGCTTCGAAATCAACCAACACTAACTGACTTTACCCTAGAAGTCATGTATAGGTAGATTTATTTATCTTTATTGAAAGTGTGATATTTAAAATTTTCATAACAAAGTATCTTATCTATAATTTCAAAGTTAATAAATAAACAAGAAAATTATTTATTTAATATATGCACTTGCTCGCCCTCCCATTGCACTGGAAGCTTAATAAATTTAGCAATGGAACCATAAGTAGTGCTATTCGACATACTTGTTATCTTAACATCTTATGGTACATTTATGTCCAATTTAAACAGTTTAAATAAATAAAATTATATTATATTTAATGACTTAACTATATAATTGGTTTCATACAGAGGTGACCCTGAGGGCGCGCGAGTTGAGCGATCGCACATGACCTCATCATTATAGAGGCATCAAAAGAAATTTGTTATTTGTGTATATATATGTATAATTATATATTTAAAATAATTATTAATTTTAAAATTTAAAATGTTAATTATTGTGTTAAGTTAAAGTGCACAATATTTATGAAAAATGAGTTAAAAGATAGATAAATGATAATTTTTATTTAATATAGTTGTATTTCTTATTCCTAATTACATATTATAATAAGGCATTTTTATTAAAGCAAGGGAAATGATTCAGATGGTTTAAGCTCATTCATAGCTAATTTCGGCGTGTTGTGCTTAACTATTTAATTTATAAATTATTTCCTTATTAATTGTATGCATTTGACATGGTATGATATGCAATTGCATAAGATACTAAAATTACGAATAATGTAATTGACTAATTATAATCTTCTTAAATAGCATGCTGCTTTAAAATGTCAAGGAAAAGAGATAAAAGAAAAAAAATATTATTCATAGGAAGAAACATTTTGATGAAAATGTCACTGTAGAGGATGTACAATCACTTGAAGATTCTTTCATAATCAATTATTTTCTATATACAGTAGATCAAGCTATTGAATCAACTGAACGAAGTTTCGATCAATTCAATTAATATGAAGAAAATTGGATTTCTTTTTTTCTTTTGACAAGTTAAACGCATTGTATGATATTGATTTGAAAGCATGTTGTGATTATCTTGACATTATTATAAGACGTAAATTTTTACGATCTTGATGGCAAATATTTACTTTAAGAGTTAAAATTTTTGCAAAATCTTTTACCAAAAGAAAAAAGGACAGTTTTTGATATATTAACTTATTTGAAATACCAAAAGGAATAAAAACACATTTTGATGTATTGACTTATCTGAAAATATTTGATATCTTTTCAAATACATTTATTGCTTATAAAACATTACTGAACGAAATTTTTGAAAATTGAAGTTATTAAAATCTTATTTATAATCAACCATGCTATAAGAACAATTGAATGACCTAGCTTTAATATCTATTAGACAAGACTTGCTAGAAACCAAAGTTTATTTAGTTAGTTTGCTTCTAAAAATGCAAAAAGAAATATTTTAACATGATTTGTTATATTTCAAAGTTTACATGTAATATTTGATATTTCTGATTTCAAAGTTTTCTCATATGAAATTGCACGAAAAGTTTAAGAGTTTGGATGGTTCTTTGTTGATGACATGAATTTTGATGAAATTTGAGAAGCGCTTTTGAACTTTATTTGTACATTTCTTATTCACGACATTTAAAAAAATAAACGGTATTTAAATATTATAATTTTGCAATGATATAGTATTATAGAAATATTTATATATATATTTTTTTTAATTTCATAAAACGGACACCATTTTAAAATGTCGCACAGGGTATCCAAAATTTCAAGGTCGACCTTGGTTTCACCACCACTTATTTATAAAGAATATGCACGTTGAATCATTAAAGTGATAACTTGATGGGAGAAAGGGTTTCTATATTCAGTAGCTAATTAGTCAATTTGGGATCAAGATATCAATGTTAAAGGATTGAAAAGTGAAATGATGCATGCGCCGGAGATGCACAAATCTCAAAATCATTAAGTTGGATAAACCTTTCTTCATCCACGTCTAGCTTCGCGTAAGTAACTTTTTGGCTCGCTATGTGCTGCTATATGTATATTACTCAATAGGTATGATGGGTGAAATAGTTACTAAGGGAAAACCCGACCTCTATAAAATAAAAGACAACTATGGCTACTCTTTGAATTTATCGACTCCAGGGTAAACACCTGCGAGTCTTTTGGGGAATGAATTCAATATGCACATTAAGAGGTGTTAATTAGGGCTACATTAAACCAAATGAATGTATCCTTTATACGAGAGAATAATCTTTTGCTTTTTTAACGAGGTGATTCACTAAGGTCACCAATTCAACTATTAATTATTATCATTCATTTATTAAAAATTGTGCTGTCGACTTATGCATGAACGAAAATAAATAACAATATCTTTAATTAATTACTAATGCAACTCAATTACAACATATATTTATTCCATAGAGACGTAAATCTAATATTCTGGTTCTAATGCCCGGTTGGCCTATAAATGTAGGTGCCAAACCTAGGAGAATTAGAACTATCTACTTAAATTACACGATTAATAAATACCCTGATATATTATAGCTAGCCACCTCGTACAACATAATAATAATAATAATAATAATAATAATAATAATAATAATAATCAACTTGTTATTACATTATTAAACTCCTAATTATCCCAGCCTCGGGACTGTCGGCATCTATGGTAGAAAGTAACTGTGATAGCCTCTCACTCAGATCATCCACTTCTCTGTGCAAGCTTCTAATGTAGTTGCATGTCTCCTGAAGTACCTTGTTTGCTGATGCCTGCTCAACAAAAATAATTTCATTATATTTATTTTACTTGTACTTAATTTATAGAGATATCTATACATATAATTTGTTTGCGAATTGGACTCTGTGTATTAACGAGCAGGAATCGTCATGGTATTTGTATATAATCCATGGAATCATTGAAACCATCAAAATCAAAGAAGTAAGAATAATAACTAAAATAACCCTTTTTTCTAATTCTTATTACGCAATTGGAGCTTACTAGCAGAAAAATGATCAATTTAGATAGTCCTTTGGGCTTCAATAATGAATAGATCAACATGTTATTGTTTTAAGAGAAGGTCGTATCGAAATTCACTATGAATATCTATGTACTTATTATAAAATTTATGGACACTGTCTAATAGTAAGAAGTATAAAGAAAAAATTCTTTTTATATATACATGTGAACCACTATCCAAGAATTGCCGTACTGAAATTTTCTCAGGCATATACATATGATACTGAACATTAAATCTATTTTTTCATAGTCATACATTACTCAAGAAAGAATATTCATCGACGGCTAGAAAAAAATATAATGCTACCTTTTCTAAATTAAAATTGCTAGTCTTCTACAGACGTTTATTGCCGTCAGTATTCAAATTTTACCACAGTCACGAAGCTTTTCAGCTGTCATAAAATACAATTTTCGCAGTGTGGTACGTGCAAGTTCATTATCAATTGGTTAGTATAGGAGTTAATAATATATATTTATTTTCGTTTGAACAATCTTTATATAATTATACATGCATGGAGATGAGAGAGACTAGGAGACGTTATTGAATTCAGAATTCAAGAGCCCAAACCCTACAAAAAAACAAAAATAATTAATTTTTTTTGTGTTCCCTAACGTGAAGGTCATGCTACATAACTCTTCAGAGTTGGCATTGTTAGATAATTGTTTTGACTTTATAAACATTTCAATGTATATACATGTGGCATTTGAATAACATAAGCATGAATTTACGTTACATTATGCAGAAATTTAATGCTTTGTCTTTGTTTTCTTTAACAATGGAGACACGGTCAAGTTGAGTACGATGTACTACTGCATACCTTGTTGGAGCGCCTATTACGAATCTCTGGCAAAAGTTGCTGCAACTTGGACACAAGTTCAATGATCTGATCATCAGTAATCCTCGAACTTGACGACGACTCCCTCGATCTTCTGCTCGACATATCTCAAAAAATGTATAGTGACTTCCTTCTTCTTGAGAAACTATGAAGCAGAAGAATGACAATGTAAGGAAGAAAAATAGATTGATATAAGATGTTAGAAAGAGGAATGGACCACAAGAAAGAGATCACAGAGAAATGGGATATTGAAGGGAAAAAGAGAGAACACTAGCACAGAAAGCGATGTTGGATATGAAGAAGACAAGAGACTGAAGAAAGCAGTGGTGTAGGGCTTCTTATTAATAAGCAAGAAAGTTTGGGAGGAAGAGAGAAAGCCATGCATATACGCACAATGATAAATAAATACAAATTAAGTCTCGTTCCCAATAAATATATATAGCTAGTGTTTGGCCCCCGTTTTGTGTAAATTATAAATTTTGGAATAGTGATTGATGAGAGAATGTGTGGTTGAAAAATAATAAAAAATTTTAGATTTTTGTGTAATATTATTTTATTTGAAAAATGTGTGGTTAAAATTTAAAAAAAATAATTGGGGGTAATTTTTTTGAATTTAATTTGTGTTTCCAATGTGGGCTTGATCTCAACTTGGTTTAAACGTAATTTGATTGTTCTTTTGTACTAACAATGTGGGCCTTCATGTGTACGTCTCAATATACAAGACCACGTGATCATCTTGATAACCCTATATCCTACGCAATTTGAACTCCAGCATGTTCCAAGAAATTTACTTGGTTACGTGGCTTTGATCATACATTATTCTATCTTGACTTGGGTTGATGGTTAAAATTTTCCAATTTCAAGATTTTCTTTCTGCGACCGTTCGTCTCCAATCTACAGCCTTAACGGCATCAAGAGAGTACTATTGGTGACACCCATAAATATAGTAAACGAAGTTGAAGCCGTGGTTGAAATACATATAATTTATAGTGTTTCTAGTATATCATTACGTTACCTCTGCATCAACTGTCTTGTAGAGTAATAGGTCTAAAGTGTGTGGGGTAGTGGGACTCCAAGACTCGAAGTTCCACCTTTTTACTGTCTTTGTAATGTGTGTCGATTATGACGTGACAAATAAAGTTAGACTTTATTGTTTGTTGACTATGTCTTGTTTATCTCTTTTCAACTTAGCATTCATATTGAAATCAAGGAATGATGTCCATATGTACGTTCTAGATTGATAACGTAACTAGTTAGACTCTATTGTTATTGAATATGTCTTATTTCTTCTCTTTCAGCTTGGCATGTATATTGAAATTATTAAAAGACGAGACATGAAAATTTGTTTTAGCATACATATCTTAAACAAGTAACTCTGTTCATATTAAAAGTACTAGTACATAATTTAAATAACATACCTTTTGTAACGAGCAAAGATTGCGAACAATATATATATAAATGCACATGATAAGAACATCACAAACTATTCTTCCCCTGCCAACTAAACATAATTGTGTGACAATAGTAAGTGATCACATGATTTGCACATTACTTATTTTAATGGCATGATCTCCATAGGAGATGGAATTTAATGGTGTTGATCAAAAACAAATGTGGGATTGCAAGTTCCACTCGATACTTCTCTCTCAAATAATGTTTTTCCCTATTGTTAGAGACATAACCACGAGAGTGTTTGAAAAGTCTCATTTTTCAAAGACCAAGTCACATGCGTTTCTCACTCCATCCACGACATGACACGTGTGGTAGTACATAAATTATCTATAAAACAGATTGCTAAAAGAGGCAAAGAATTTAACTAGCCATACTCTTGTCGACCCCTACTCACATGTCAAATGTAAATTTGTTGACCCCAGTAGTTGTGACCCTACTTGCTCCTAATAATGTTTATTATCTACTGTAACTACGTACAATGTACAATCTCATCTAAAAGTTTTAATTTTGTTACAAAAATGAATATGTTTATATAAATAGAGTTTGTTTTAGATTGTCTCATCGAATGTAGGTTAAATTTATTTAAAAAAAAAACTGAACGGATGCAAAAATTATAATGTATAGGCGTGAAATTTTATCTGAAAACTTTTGTATGCTCAAATACAAAAGTTAAGATATCGTCTGGAGTCCCTTAATGTTGTCTGCAGATATTGCACATCGTCTCACTCTAATCGCACTTTGATAGGGCACAATGAGAAGTTGCCTAGTTAGCATAACTAATGCATAGTACACGACACATGTAACCAATTCAATTGAGCCAAAGAGCTCAGCGAACAATGAGGCTTTCGAATGAGAGAGCATGAACTAATCTTTTACAATTTAAAATTGGATAAATTTATGTATGATTCTAAAGTTTAAATTAAAAAAAATGGTGGAAATGCAAAATGAAGTGCGTGGTATAGACATGTGGGACAGGTTTAAATCTTATGTGATAGATACATTATTTTGCTGTCGATTTAATGTTTTAAACATTTCGAGGTTTTGCCCCAAGTCCAATAGTACAATACACCACATTCGAGAATTTCCAGGACAAATTACAAGTCTCTTAAAAAATAAAAAAATATTGAGAGAAATGTGGAAAGATTCAAGACTGTTGCTCCATTAGTGACTGGTCATATTCTCTCAATTTTTCTGAGATTCTTGAGCAATTTTTTTTTTTTTTTTTTGTCATGGTTTTATAATTTTATATGCAATTGAAGTGTATGACATGCCAAGACCAAGCTAATAAAGTTGGGTCAATTTTTAAATAAATTAGGCGATCACCTAAAGCTCCAATTTAAGTAAGATCCTCCAATATTAGAAATTTTATTTTTCAAATAGTTTATACCATTGGAATTTTCAAGACTAATTTTCCCTTCTCTAATAACTAAGAACACTCATTTCATGAACTGAATTTATAAACATAAATTTTGTTGCAAAATTAAGTCATCAAAATAAAAAATAATAATTATTATAAATGAGAAAGTCCGCATGAGCCTGGAGTTCAGCAAAGGTTAGGTTTCTTGATGAAATTGAAATTTAAGGTTTGTAATTTAGGTTCAATTTGAAACTCTAGTTTAGAGGTAGTAGAGGGTTTTCAAATCGAGAGAGAGAGTAAGGGGTCACCTGAGTGAGATAGATGATAGAGGCTAGAGGGTCCCTAGGATAAAAGACAGTCGAAGATAGAAGATTCAACCTAACTAGATATAAAGATATTGGTCATAATTAAATTTAAGATTTGAAACCCCAATTTTAGAGGTCCTAAATTTTTGGCAACGAAAACTCTGATACTAATTTGATGTTTATGTCGAATGATTTATTGAGAAACGATCTTATCTAGTCCAACCAACAAAAGAAAATAAAAGATTATTCTTAACTACTGAAAAAAGAAAAGGAAACGTAATTCTACCACTATCAATTCCTAGTTAAACTAGAATCGTAAATGCAAAAGAAGTTAAAATAGGTTTTCCATTTATTATCGAATATTTATTCCAATTCAAATTGCAGGACCTTTTTACAAGCACTCCCACCATGTCCTTGGCAACCAATCTCACATCAACCACTTTGGACGACCATCTACTACACTATACTTCACTACATCTCTATCCTCTACGCCGCCGATCTAAGTAACACTCAACCACACTTCTGTAGTATACGCCTAAAATCCATTTTGGTATTATATCAATCCACCCTACTTTTCTTCACGCCATTGTCACCTATCGAAGATCCATCGATGGTCATTGATGACATCATCGATAACATCTCGTTGATAATTGCTGACAAAGATGTGTTCGATGATAGCCAAGATATTAGTGTCATTAACTACCACACCAAATATTTCGTAAGTGTGAATTTAACAAGAGCAAAATTATGCATGATTTTAATTTAGTAGTCTTAGATCATTTTCAAGAGATTTGTTAAATATAAAATACTCTCTATTTTAAATAAATACTTAAAATTATGATTTTTCAAATTAACATTTTAAAATACAAACAAAGTGTGTTTGACTCTTTAAATTTGAAGAGTCAAACCTACTTTTTATAATTAAATGTGTTCAAATCATTTCAATTTTCAATGAAGGAAAATAATAACATAATTTGTAGGGAAATTAGTGAAAATAAAAGATAATGAAAAATAATAAATATTTTTTTTAGGGTTGTAAAATTAAGTAATAAAGATAAAGAGCCTATTGAAATATTTAAGAAAAAAATTACTCTCAAAATTTATAAATGCTTTTTAAATTACAAAATATGCGATTTAAAAATAGAGAATATTTTGGAGATGCTCTTGAAGTCTTTTTACTTGACATGTTTGATGAATTTAGTGCCCGATTCTATCCAAAAATAGCATGTTTAAAGCGGATTTGAGCTGGGCCAGATTGAAGTTGTATGGCAACTAAAATTAATCTGGATCTGCAGCTCTGGGTTGGACCCTTTCTATTAATATGGTTGAGGCAGGCCTTTGGACTAAAAACTTTTTCAAAAATTAAATTATAAAACCTTCTAAAAAGTCATTAATTTTGATTTCTTTTTAACATTTTTTACGGTTGCGGCACGTTTGAGACGCAGTTTTATTGAGTTCATTACTCAATCCACTCATTATTTTTAAAATATATTTTTCACTCTTATTTTCAACCACACATTTTTCCATAAAATAATATTACACTCAAATCCAAACCCAAATGTTTTTCTTATTTTTAACCACACGTTCTCTCTCAAAATATTATTTCGGAATGCATTTTGAGGAAAAAATGGGGCTCAAACAGGTCTGCCCTACGTTGCGATCGCACTCTTATGAACAATGCCTAGGCATTGCATGCCTACAGGCTACAAGTGAACGAGTTTTCAATCCCACCTCACTGCTCATATTTTTCTTCCTTTTCCCTTTCACTCACTGCAAAACCTAGTTTCCTTTATCAAAGTGCAAGTACTCACATGATAGAACCAGTAGTTAATAATATCGCATAAAGGTTGCCAACATTTTCTGTTGCTTTTGAAAAGAGTGGGGCACTTTCTCTGCAATCTCATTGATGCACTCAATTGGTTATATATGTATGGAGAAGGCAGACAGGGTCACACTTTAGACTGTTCATATCAACATCCCAGTACTGTGTATAGTGTGTGTCACTGGTAAAATTCTTAGACAAAATTGCAGACGTACGACATGTTTGTCATGCGTGACAAGATGCACTGCATAAAATTCAAGAATAGAAACTAAAAATCCTGATGATTATGTGGACAATATGATTTAAAATAAACGTGCCCTTTAAGTACAAATGCGATACAGAAACATCTATGATCTCAATATCCCTTGAACTTTTCAGTATAATCATGCCTTCTTGATGTGTTACTTTTCCAATAGTTTATGTCGCCTCAAAAGCTAAAGAAAGATTAGTTTCTATCTAGAAACTGGAAAGAAAATAAGCAAAAGCACATGCAAGGGGAAAAAAAAGAGCAAAAAAAAGTCCATGTAAAGGTAGGTTAAACAGATAAGCAAAGGCACAATTAATATTTTAATATACCATCCCCGTATCTACGACTATAATCATATAATGAGATGAAAAACAATGGTTAATGGACTCATACGGGTTTTTTCTTTTAATCGATTTCTCTTTCATATGCGATGACGCTGAAGTTGCAAAAGCCTTGAATAGGCTCCATCTGGTCGGCGGCTGATTAGGTCGCCATGGCTGCCTTGTTCTACAATGCGTCCATCTTGGACAACACCAATGCTATCCACCCCTCGTATTGTAGACAATCGGTGGGCCACCAGAACGGTGGTTCGGCCTCTCATTAGCCTCTCGAGAGCTTCTTGTAGCATGCATTCTGACTCAGAATCAAGGGCGCTTGTGGCTTCATCGAGTAGAAGTATTGATGGATTTTTTAGAACAGCACGTGCAATTGCAATACGTTGTTTTTGTCCACCGGAGAGCTGGACTCCCTTTTCACCTACCGAGGTTTTATAACCTTCGGGTAATCCACTAACAAATGTGTGCACATTTGCTGCTTGTGCTGCTTCAACTACTTCTGCCTCAGTTGCCCCGTCTTTACCGTAAGCAATGTTGTCGAAAATGCTTGCTGCAAAAAGTACAGGCTCCTGCTGAACCAAACCAATTTTGAGCCGGAGAGATTTCAAGTTTAACCTCCTAATATCTTTTCCATCAATCATAACTTTCCCAGCCATTGGATCATAAAATCTCTCGATTAATGCTATTACCGAACTCTTTCCTGATCCGCTGGCCCCAACTAGCGCTTGGCTCTGGCCAGCACGAATTCTAAGGTTGAGATCCTTGAACACAAGTACATCTGGTCGTGAAGGATACACAAAGTCAACATGACGTAGTTCAATCTCACCACGAACTGATTCAACATTCTCCGCTTCAGCTTCATCAGGATCTATTTTTGTTGAGCGATCAAGAATGGAAAATATGGAGCCAACAGCTTCACCCCCTCTTATGATTTCGGGTGCAAGGCTGACAGTTTCAGCAACTGAATTGGCTGTGATAACTAAGACTACGAATACCTTAATGACCTTAGAAAAGGTAGAAGTGCCTTTGTTGACAAGGTGGGCGCCATACCAGAGTATTAGAGCTTCTGATGCATAAAGAGCAAGTTGAGATAGCCCAAAAAGGAAACCCGAGGATTGACTGCGGCTAAAGCTTTGAAGCTGTGGGACCTGGAGTTCATGGCAAAATAATGAGAGGATTTTTTCTTGGGCATTGAAAGCCGCAACAGTTCTAATGTTGCTTACTCCCTCCCCTGCAATCATGCTAGTTTTTGCATGTGCCTTGGCCGTGTCTCCAACAAACCCTTTAAGAGATAGTTGCTGTGTATTCAAACGTAACAGAATTGTTAACACTAGCAAACAACTAATTTCACCATTCATAAGAATGTTAAGATAATTAAAAAATAAAAAATAAATATTGAAATTCTTCTTGACAGACTCAAGTGTACATCCTTTTTCCACAATTTGGCGGGCTTAGACATTATTTGTAGCTTTAAGATACGATGATTCTTTAACAGCAGTTAAAATTTGCTTATATTCATCTCCCACATACTTTGCTCGTATATATTCGTGTAGTTCAATTTGATTTTATATAAACTACACACTTTAGTAAATCTTGCAATCAACAATGTATTCCATATTCAAACCCCACCATTCTCAGGCATTAACTAGATTTTGAAAATATCAGACACAGAACTGATACGCACTTTCAGGCAGAGTCACAGCAAGGTGAACACTTTATCCTAGAAAAACAAGCAGTAAAGTTAACACAAACAGGTCTTGGTTTCACTGAAGTAGATGGGCAATAATAGATTCTTTTATATTTCTTTACTGCATTGTTAGATATTGTATTATACAGTTCTTATTTTGAATTTTTCAGTTACCATTTTGTGAATTTCAAGAATCGTGCACCAGAATTGAAGCACGTGCGGAGCACCATAGTGTCAACTTGTAATTGCCCTCATCTTCTAGTTCCAAGAAACCGGTGAATTTGGATCCCAAGATCCAAACAAAGATCACGAGAACTGGCAGTCTAATAAAATAAATTTCTTTTGATCCTATGCCCTAAGTACCTTGTCGGAAAATTAAATAACTGAAATGGCATTGTCGTCAGAGATTTAAGGGCGTTACCTGAGCAAAATTTGCGAGGACTAGGAGAGGAAATGTGGCCAGTATAAGAAGTGAGACCCTCCACTCTACTATGAAGGCTACTATAAATGAAGTGAGGAGAGAAGTCATATTTTGCAATATCACCGATATCCTTTCGGCTATTGCAGATTTTACGTCAGCAGCATCAGTAGATAAACGGGCTGCAAGAAGGCTTGAATTGTTCTCTTCCTCGTCAAACCAGCCAACTTCATTCCTCAAAATTGCTAAAATGCGGAAAGGAAAATTACTCAATACAGTTATTTATAAGGGAGTCTTTCTCATTACCCAATAATGTATTTATGAGCTTGAAGTGAAAACACTAAAGACTGAAATATAATGAAAGACGCCTTATACCTGCAAGCATCATCCTCCTCACCCTTGTAGTTAGGTTCTCTCCCATAATGCTGAAGAAGTAGTGCTGTATCAAATATGCGACCACAGCGTAAAGACCTGCTCCAATATAAATGAAAACATATTCCTTTGTTTTTCGTTCCATGGTAGCTGGATTTTTATAGTAGAACACCTCGATCATATTGCTCATCACAATAGCAAATGTTGGACCAATGAATCCAGAAAGAACAGACCCTATAGCTCCAATGACTGAATAAGGCCATTCAGGAGCATTTAATTTAAGAAGTCGGCAGAAATAGCCATGTGGGGCAGGATTTTTCCTATCAGCTTCAGCATTTGACACCATCTCTATATGACCATCAGTACTCGTGCTGTAAGAATAGGATAAGTTTCTTAAACTGCCAGAACGGAGGCTAAGAGACTTAGTCGACAACGATTGGCTTAACCGTGACGAGCGTGTTCGACAAGTTGAGGGATTTGAAAAATCTCTGTTCCCTACCATTTCCTGGAATCTGATTAAGGATGCATAGGCCCCGGCTTTAACAAATAGTTCTTCATGAGTTCCAGTTTCGACAACTTGCCCCTGCTGTATGACTGCAATGGAGTCCACATTTCTTATTGTCGAGAGACGATGAGCAACAACAATCGTTGTCCTCCCTACCATCAGACGATCTAGAGCATCCTGAACGATGCTTTCTGAACCAGAATCAAGGGCACTTGTTGCTTCGTCAAGAAGAAGTACCTTTGGGTTCTTCAACATAGCTCTCGCAATTGCTATTCTCTGTTTCTGTCCACCTGAGAGTTGGACACCACGCTGTCCCACCTGGACTTCAGTTGAGAATTTTTAAGATCAACACGAGTAATTCTTTGGATAGAACTAATAAATTATTACTAATCAAAGTATATTCAACCTGAGTGTTGTATCCATTAGGAAGCAATGTAATAAAGCAATGAGCATTAGCTGCAGAGGCAGCCGCATCCACTTCAACCATGGATGCACCAGGCTTTCCGTATAGAATGTTCTCGAGTATTGTGGTAGCAAAGAGTGCAGGTTCTTGGTTCACCAAACCAATTTGATAACGTAACCATCTCAGCTGCAGCATCTTGATGTCCATGTCGTCCAGCAAAATTTGTCCTATCCGTTTTACAAACAAGATTAAGTACAATCACTACTGAATTAACATGTATATTCATCATCTTATAATAGAAAGTCTATTAATTACCTTGATTAGGATCATAAAATCTTTCCATCAGGGAGACAACTGTGCTTTTTCCCGAACCACTACCACCAACTATGGCAACAGTCTTTCCAGCGGGGAAGAAAATGGAGAAATCTCTAAGGACGATGACATCAGGTCTAGACGGATAGCAAAAAGTTACATTTTTGAACTCAATGTTTCCATTGACGTCAGGCAGGCACTTTCCATCTGATGTGTCTTGAACTATGGAGGGCTTTTGCTTGATAATCTCCATTAGCTTGTATCCCGCAGTTTTGCCTTTGCTGAATGCTCCGAGATTAGAAAACGATTGGCCCAAACTCCTGCAACAAGTCAAATCAAAATCCATTAATTTTTTCTCTTCATTTTTCTCTAGAATTCAGAAGAATTTAGCAAATTATCTTACATGCCACCAACTATGGCAGAGAAAATAGCGGTGAATGCCTTGCCACCATCCGTCTGTCCATTTCTGATAAATACACCAGCATACCAGAAAACAAGTGCCCACGACATGCATGCTATTCCATAGGTGCACCCCAGTCCCAAACCTTTAGCCATTCCAGCCTTGTAGCCCAGATTCAACGTGTTTTGTATAGCATCTGAATACACACTCAGGGTTTTGCTCTCACCAGCATAAGAGTAGACTGTCCTAACTTGTGCAATAGCCTGCATTTGACATTAAAAGCTTTAGCACCTAAAAAGCACCAACACAGATACGAGTGTCCGACACGATACGTGTCGGATACACTGACACGCGATTTGTTGAAAAAGTTTCGACACAATACGCCGTCGACACATTGATTATTATATTTTTCTTTTATTTTATAAAAAATTTAATAGTCTAAAATGATAAAAAAAAAATTATATTTATTACATCATATATACAAATAATTAAATAACAATTAGAATTCGAATTTGATTTTTTATTGAGATAAAATGATAAATTAAATGGTAAAAAAATTGTTCTACACAAAAATTTAACTTTTACTTTGTTAAAAGGTAAAGCTATAGAGAAAGTATTTAATATTTTGGGCTCATTTAAAGAGCATTTAAAATTTTGGGCCCAATTTGAACTGAAAATTATATTCAGGGTTTACTTCCTAGGACTTTTCTTTTCTTCCTCTGCAGACAGCCGTTTTTTCTTCCTCGCGGTCTGTCTCTTCCTCCTCAACCTTTCTTTCAATTCCAATACACTGCATCTCTTCTTCACGCGCCTCCTTTTTCTTCCAGCCATATGTTTTGCTTACTGGTTCTTCCATTTGTATGCATTTCTTCGTCTCCGACACGAGTCAGCAACGTGTCGGAGACGTCGGACACCGGTACGTAGACGCCGGCAACGTGTCGGTGCTTCCCAGTTTAGCACGAACAAGGGTCAATGATATAGCAACTTTCTTTTCTAACATCACCATAGCATTTCCAAAAACCGTCTTGAAATTTAAGTTGGATTATCAATTATAACTAGAGTTACACCAGAAAGGTAAAAGACTGTATTACAGCATAATTTCGTATTTTATCAATAAAATTTCATTCCATATTCAAAATAAAGTAGTTTTTCATAATTAAACGGATGTAGAAAGAAGAAGCAGAGAAATTAAAAACATTCCATTTTATCGTAGGCTCACCTGCTCGGCAATTATGCCAGCATTGGCATATGATTCACGGCTCTTGGAGGTGAGACCTGTTAGAGTATATGCATACAGACCCCCAGCAAAGGCAATTCCTGGAATCACAGCCACGCTGAGTAGAGCCAGCTTCCATGCCGACACAAAACCAACCACCAAACCGGCCAGAAAGGTAGAAAGATAATGGATGAAATTCCCCACCTATTTATCCCAAAAAAAAAACACATTTTACAATCATTAAATGATGGTTGTTTGAACTTTGGCATTAATTCCTACTGCCAATAGTAATAATAAATGAAAACAAACTAGTAAATCATGCAGATTTACAGTACTTTACACTCAATATGAGGGTTACATCCACTCACTATTCAATTTTTCATTGTATCTTTTCTTCACTCCAAAAACGACTCTCTAGGACATTCGAGTGACATGCTGTGTATGCATATTCAATATATCCCGAGCTCAAAATACATTTCAAAAATTTGCGATGTTCACAGTCGTGGAATTAGTATACGATATTGATTGAGTTAGGTTCCAAAGAGTCCAACAACACTTTCATCAGTGAACTTTAGCACCATTAGTCCTAACTGAACTTAAAAATCAACATAAAACTATACTTAAAAAACTCAGAAACTAAAGAGGAATCACAATAACAGGGTCTACTATTTCAGGAACAAAAAAGATGATGGTGCAGGTTAAGTGAAGCATGAGAACATGTGCCACCGAAATCGAACAGGACAAAGTAGTAATTAATGGCCGCCAACAACGTCAAATGATTTCCCTTTTTCCTTCTTTAGAATACACCGTTCACCGTTCAGAAAACACACACACTAAATGAAAACAGTGTGTGAGAGAGAAAAACATCATGGTAGTGAGAGAACCTTTTCACTAATGGCATCTTGTACAAGAAGAGTGTCTGTTGAGACACTGAAAACAATATCCCCAGTTCTTGCGTCTGTATCAAAGAATCCAACATCCTGTTTCAAGACTGCCTCCAAATATTTCTTTCTCAGTGCACCCACTTGCCTTTCCCCAGTATACATCCAGCATGCAATCTCTGTTTGATTAATTTAGATCCAAAACATAATCCCACAAAATAATTAGTATCAATGATGATAGGGATGTGTAATGGGATAATATTACAAAATAAGGAAATAGTAGAGAAAAAGACAGGCCAAGAGGAAGAAGACGGAAAGACAGTCCACGGACCACGTGCGACTAATCCGAAGTGAACAATTTGAACACAAAAACACAAACAAATCTGACCTGCATAAGAAGAGAAACACACCACCAATCCAAGATATACGAAGTACAGAGCATACTGCATTTATTTTAAAAATCAATTCAATCAGATCTGATTGTTATATAACACAAAATAGGAGATACAGAAAATGGGTTTCTTTTAATGATTCAAGAAAGTGAAATACCTTGGATACTTCATTAGTCATTTTGTGCAAATCCATTTGGTTTTTACCAAAACCGTTAACCATTTCACCAAACAAAAGAAAGAACACAGGCATGGAAGACCCATGAAGGATGGCACCTATACTGCCAGAGATCATAAGAATCCAATCGTATTTATCTGCAAATGAAAAAAGCTGATAAAATGGCAGGCTCTGTTCTTTCTTCGTCTCTGTCTCTGTCTCCGGCAATGTTTTTCCTTCTGTGCTCTCAGCCATTTTATCGGATAGCTCTGAATTTCTCTCAACAAACCCCACTTCTAAAAAGATTGTTTCTTGAATAACTGTGTGCCAATGGCAGTGAGTTAAAGAACTTATTTATGGTTCAGTATGACTCAACGAGTCATAGAGAGAGAAGTTTGATTGCCCAAAAGAGAGAGAAGTGAATTAGAACGGGAAGAAATGGAAGTGTGTGAGAGAGTGGCAGTGGCACTATGTTCAGAAGTATGGGAGCTTATATAGAAAAGCCTAATTGATTTATAGAAAATGGCACTTGTAGAAATGGCTCTGTAAGATAATTAAAGGTTGATTATAAGTAAAATAAGCATATCTAATATGTTTACTTATTTTTATTAAAAACAATCCTTATTTTTGTAGAAACTTTTGACTTTGTGTCATAAGCAATTTATTTTATTTTAAATTTACTATATTATTTATTTTAAAACGTACTGCATTAAATTCCAAATAGAGTAATTAATAAATTTCTCATTCTGTTTAAGATATTTATAATCTACAATCTATTTAAAAATTATATGGCTCGAGAATCATTTTTCAGATAATTATATCCTTCCTACACCCTTGTTTGATTTCCATTTGTAGGGTAAAATACATTATGGAATAATGATTTTTTAGAGAATACATGGTTAAAAACTAATGAAAGTTTTTGAAATACGTGTATAATTATTTTATTGAAAAATGTATGATTGAAAATGAGTTTTGGAAAAAAAATTTGAAAAAGATGGGGCTCAAATGGGGGCTATATTTAAACTATTTAAATAATATCCTTACTTTTTCACTTTTTTATTTATACATTATCATTAATGATCTAGTCAAATATTTAATTATCATCAATATAATTTTGAAAAATTAACATTCATTTTCATGTATGTATGCCCCAAGTTATTAATTGTCTTCATTTACGTATTTCACTGTTATTAATTATAATTATAAGTAATTCTAAATTAATTAACATTTAATATTCACGATACTTAACATTTATTTTCATCAATGTATTTCATTATTACAAATTCTAATCTAAATTCATTTGCATACACATCCAAGTATGCATTTTACATCTATCCATATGGTAGTTATCTGCCTAAATTAATTCGCATTCACTGCATCTCTCTGCATGATAAGGTGAACTATTTACCCCTCATTAATATATTCATTTATCGTCTTTGTTCTTCAACATAAATAAGGGCGAATGGATGGGGCAGGTCTAGGCTAGAGATGACAATTCGAACAGTTAAAATCGAAAATTGCGGTTAACCGAATCGAATGGGGTAAAAAAAACTAAACCGATGGTGCAATGGAGTGGTTATGGTTTTGATTTTAATAACCCGATTCGGGCTGAGGTGGGTATTGTATTTAGCGACGGTGCCCCGCCCCAAACCGATTACCCGTTAAAATAAAATTAATTGGGCAATTGGACTTTCCATTATTCTTTCCCAAAATTAAGTGGGCAATTTTGATAATTGGGCTCCCCCAAAATTTTGGCTCNATTAGGTAGTATAGTTGTATTATTACTCTAATTACATTTCTTATTTACTATATAGGAATCAACTTTGAATCTTGACTCTTGACCTATGCTAGTAAGAATTATGGGGAAGAATGAAGATTGACATATTCTAGTAAGAGTCAAGACCTACGTTGATAATACTGTTTGTTAAATTCGAATTTTGCATTGGGAAGTTGGGATATTGTTTGGATTTTCATTTGGTATATTGTTTGCTAAATTAGCTTAGTATTATGTTTGTTTTTATTGACTTTTCTTCATAATTTTGTTTTTTTCAATTTGACGGTTGGATTTTGAATTTATAAAAAATAATTTATTTTCGTGGTTATTAACCGAACCGAGCCGAATCGAACCGAACCGAACCGACTTATATGGTTATGGTGCGGTTATGGTATGACAAAAAATTTGGTGATGCGGTTATTGTTTTGGCCGAACCGACCCCGAACCGAACCGTTGCCATCCCTAGACTCTAGGCTAAAAGGCCTATGACATTTTTAAGGTAAAAAAATAAAAATAAAGAAACTAGTGATTTTTTTTCTATGTATCAATTCAGTAAAAAATACATTTTTACCCCCTTTACACCCTATGACATATTCTAGTAAGAGTCAAGACCTACGTTGATAATACTGTTTGTTAAATTCGAATTTTGCATTGGGAAGTTGGGATATTGTTTGGATTTTCATTTGGTATATTGTTTGCTAAATTAGCTTAGTATTATGTTTGTTTTTATTGACTTTTCTTCATAATTTTGTTTTTTTCAATTTAACGGTTGGATTTTGAATTTATAAAAAATAATTTATTTTCGTGGTTATTAACCGAACCGAGATACGAACCGAGCCGAATCGAACCGAACCGAACCGACTTATATGGTTATGGTGCGGTTATGGTATGACAAAAAATTTGGTGATACGGTTATTGTTTTGGCCGAACCGACCCCGAACCGACCCCGAACCGAACCGTTGCCATCCCTAGACTCTAGGCTAAAAGGCCTATGACATTTTTAAGGTAAAAAAATAAAAATAAAGAAACTATTGATTTTTTTTCTATGTATCAATTCAGTAAAAAAAACATTTTTACCCCCTTTACACCCTATGAATATAAAGGTCATTAAAATTAATCAATTCATGTCTACTATTGAAAGTCAAAAAGATAAAAATCGTGAGATCATGAGTCTAGGGATGGCAACGAAACGAATTGAGGGTGGGTCGACAATTTTCATCCGTGTCTCGTCGGATATTTTTATCACATTATCCCGTCCTCATACCCGATTAAGGCTAGACATCTCTCCTATTCCATTTATCGTCCAATTTTATTTTATTTCATTTTTTATATCTTCAGTTTGTAAAAATTATTACTTTTTTTCCAATTTATTAAGAACAATCTATACTCCTTTTAAAATGGATGATAATTCTTTTCTTTTTGTTTGATTAAAAAATTTAAATTTAAATTAAGCTTTAAACGGAGCGGGTAGCGGGCACGAGGTACATGTTTCCCATACCCTCCTCGTACCTACTTCGGGGCAACGACCCCTGCCCTGCGCCTACCATGTTTACCCAATTAGGCATGTAATATCCGACATGTTTGGGATGAGATCCATAGGTTTTGGGAATAGCGGATTTTTCTGTCATTTCTACACGAGTCAAATATTCAATTTTGTAAAATCGAGAATCTAAACATAATTAAATGAGGATTACGAACTTTCACTTTTCGAAGATGGGATAAGTCAATGACGAAATCTGCTGAGAGCGACAAACTCTTACTTGAGAATAATGTGACGGTGTCTTCAGGACATCATATCCTTGCCCTTCGAGAATAGGGAGAAACATAGAAGGACAAAACTCATCAGCAGATTCGCTCCCAAAATCATAATCAACTGAAGATAACATATGTTCATAATTAACAAAATTCATCTTATTCCATTCGTTAAACTACTCTAGAAAGATCAATTGTTCAACTTGCCCATGATGGACAAGCTCTATTGAAAAGAATCTGAAGTATTGTCTTATTACTACGTGGCACGTTCTTGACTATAGTTGAAAAATAACGTACTTGATACCTTAACCTTGGGCACATCACATCGGTAACCGTTCGTCCAAAAAAACTAACCAGTAATGAAAAAGGTTCGCGTAATCATTTAAATTCGACTCAAAATTATTTGTGTGACGATCACGTCAAGTTCATCTCTTTACAAGCATTTTAATCATCAACTTTACGAATTTCTTCATGGTTTTCTCAATTCTATGACCAAAATGACATTACATTTCTTAGTAACTTCCTCCATTATGGGCATGGTGTCCTCCCCTTTGCTTTCCCAGGACAAACATTGCATGACCAGATGAAAAATGTGAATTTTGCTTCAATTTTCAATGCAATAGTTACCCTGTCATCAAGCTATTAACATTGTTAAAACATAGCGTGCTCAACTCTAGCCGTGATTTAGCATCTTCTTGTAGACAAATGTAATTAAACAAATGTTCAGTACGTACCCACTCACAACATTGCATTGAACAATGCATATATTCAGTGTTATTCAATACTTGTTAAGTTTAATCTATCATATTCATTTATATTTTATAACAAAAGTGACCATATTGAACTTTAAAATATTGCACGACCCACATGATATACGGGACGGAAAGAACGCTAAGATTGCTAACAAATCCTAGCTAGCCTATAATCTTTTAAAAGTAATTATAAATAAAGCCACAACAAAATTAGGTGATAAAGTGAGATCAAGGGGTCAAAGAATACGAAAATGGTCTGCTCATCTTATGACTGGAAGTGAATAAAATAATTCTGCAAATATACTAGGAATCCATTTGACAGACTTCTGTTTTTACTTTTCCTTCTTATAAAAAAAGTTGGTTTCAACCAAACTTCTTGTAAAAGTTTTCATAGCCAGACAAAGTACTTTCAGATAATTATTCAAATATATTAAAAAAACAACTTTTTAGTTTCAGAATTAGATTTTGGTTTTAAAAAAATATGATCAAACGGAAACTAAGATTAATGTTTATATTTGTTTTTAAGCAATTAGGGTCTATAAAATAAATGAAAGTGGCTTTGGTTGTGTTGTAGAGGCTTTTGGGGACACGAGATTCGGCATGGTAAAATAATTTAAAGAAACCCTAAATTTTTAATTAGCTGCTTGTATTAGGCTGTAATTGAATGGGCATGTGTTAGCTTAATCAAGTTTATATTATTAAATCTACATTCAAATTTATAAGCTATAAGGTGTGTCCTTTTTACCATTTATTTTCATCTCGATTATTTACACAATTGTTCAGAGAAGAGAGAGAGAGACTTCGAAAATAGGCCTTCAATCATATAAAAACAAATTTTGTGTGTAAAAATTAAAATTTATTGGTTGTCGATACTTCATACGGTACAATCTAAGAGTTTTCTTAACAGAATTCACTTCGCACCTTCAACACATATTGTGGTGAATTCACTAATTTACTAAAATTTGAAGAAATAAATAAAAATATAACCAAGAAATTTTCATTAATTCTTAATTACAATTTACACTTTTTGTACATTGTCATTATACAATTGACTTCTTTTTTTATTGCAATTAGTACCAGAAAATGATGTACATCACTAATTCATTTAGCTTTTGACATGTAGGACACACAAATTGCTAGTCTCATGAGTTTCACAATTGGATTTTGCTCATGCCTCACTTATGAGTAGCAATTGGAATCCACTTCACTAGTCATGAGTCACACATTGAGACTTCCTTTTGACACTTCACCAGAAACCCATTATCTTCGTAATCAAATATCACCTTTTGCGAAGAAATTGAGTTAGTAAAATTGAAGAAAAATCATTTTTAAGAAAAAAAAAAATGTATACTACTGATACCAACATTCATACACCTGAATTATTTAAGAACTAAGATGATTACCACGAATTTAATGTGCGTGTTCTAGGTGTCATTAGTTTACGTAACTCAATGAAGGAAGTTATAGGATTTCGCGTAAAAAATAAAATAAAATTGTAATTATGTCTCGGATAAAAAAGAACACATCTTCGACTTCTTCCTATAGTTGTGTACATGGTAAGAGATACCGCTGCCAACTTATGAGATTTTATCTTAAAGTCGTATTAAATTGCTAGTACTTGTACGAGTGGAGGCTAATACGATTTTAAACAACATCACACGACTCTCCAAATTACAATTGTCTATACTATTAAGTGAAAATTACACCAGAGCAGAAGTTTAAAAACCACTATTCTTAAATCAAGCATGAAGTTTAATTGAGCAAAAATCAGGTATTCAATCAAAATGACTCTCTCTCTCTCTCTCTCTCTCTACCATTCTCTCTATCCATTCTATTTCTCTTCTCATCGGTTGTTCGGTCGGTCTCTCTTCTTTAGTGCGAGTGTCGACAGTGATATGATCCGACGAAGCTCAATCGCCACTGTGTACGGCGACACATCGGCCAATTTGCTTTCCAACGATTGAGCGCTTGTCATTATGAAGGAGTGCTTTCCGACTATAGATATGGCTGCTATAAGGTGGCATCGCCTATTCAGATTTTTATTTCAAATTTTAATCTTTGCGTCTTCTGTTGTGGCTGCATATAATTGGTCTTAATTTAGTGTAGTGATGGTTGTTAATTTAAGGTAAAGGTCGTGGTAGTAGAAATTGTGGGTTTTTGCGGGTGGTAGTAACTTTGGTGGTTTGAGGAATTTTTCTTGTTTTGTGTTCTTGTGTTTGCTAAAATACTCGAAATTGGTAGTCTGTTATGGGATAGAGAAAAACTGGTGGTTCTGGTGGTGGCGGCTATGGTGCTGGGTTGGGGTTAGAGTTGGTCACATTCAATTAAGTTTTTGTAACCAAATCTCGCAAATATATAATTTGTTAAAGTGCATGAGTCACAAAACTAAGAGATTTAGTCACATGCCATTGATTTCTCCGACCTCAGTTATCTGAATAGATCAAAAATTCAATTAACCAGATTTCACACACAATGAGCTATTTTTTAATTTAAGTTATACTTGCTAAGTCGTGAATGAAGAAGATGATCGGTCGTTAACGATGTTCATTCGCTGCTGAAGAAGTAGCCTACGAGGTGGATGTTAGCTGGTGAATGCCGCAGGAGGATGGATGTCGACGGTGGGGGTGGGTAAATAGTTTAATTTAATAATATTATTATTTAAAAAATTAAAACAAAAACCTGACTTTTGAATTTTGAAATTTAATGTATGAAAATTGTTTTCCTGCACACTTAATAGCTGAGATATAATTTTTTTTCCCCTACTATTAATTTTAAATAATCGTAAATTATGTTTTTCTATAAAACCTTCACTTGGGCCTTATTTTCACTCCAACGTCACGTCACTCCATATAAATGGTCTTGGAATCCAATAGAGAAGTCCACATAAAGCTTAGCGTTATGATAGGCCTCACAAGCTTATTCTTCATTGGGTATTTTGATACGTGAACTGCATGCTGCTCGAAATGGGCTAAGCCCAAACATTTAATCACATTACAAAATTTAAATTAATAACATTAATTTATACATAAACAGTGACGGAAATTTTCTTAATAAATTCAAATGTTTTTTACTCTAATAAATTATTAATTAAACAGTGAAACATTTACATAACAAATTTCATAATTATTGGTTGACTAAATCTACTATGCTAAAATTTATATTTATTCAATAATATTATGAAGTTTTAATACTATTTGTGTACAATTAGAAAGATATAAATAAAGTTGATTTTTTTTTTAAAACTATCTATATTTGGCTCATATTAATTAATTAATTATATTAATTTTTATTTTATTTTTACTATTTAAACGTTATATTCTGTTAATACCACAAAGATTTCTTAGTACCGTGGACAAATATTTGAATCAATTAAAAAGATCAGGGCAAATTTGTCACTTCCTCATCAAGTGGCGTGCTTTGCAGCACCGCCACCGCTACACTCACAACGCCGTTGCATTTCCTCCATACTTCATTCGGGCATTGAATCAAACAAATGTTGACTCATCTTTCTTCGTTGAACTGAACCACTTCATTTCCCTTCACTCCACTTACTCGCAGCTCGAACACACTAAAATTCTTGCATCAGCTCTTTCGAACTTGTTATCAAGCCCGAATTCTGATGAAAAGTTAATATCCCGAGCTGCGAAGTTTTATTTAGAAATACTTTTTTCTTGAAACTTAAGAGCCTGTGCATAGGACTTTAGCTTCTGCTTTGGCGAAATTTAAGAATTTTCAGAGTTTGATTTGGGGATTGCTATAGCCTATAGGCAGCTCTGCGAGGAGTATGGTGGGGAGAATAGGAAGTAGAAAAGATTCTGTGTTTTGCGTGCAGCTTTTTCAATGTTGAGCACGCCAAAGTTGGGATTTTTAGTGAAAACTGTGGAGGAATGTGCGGTTTTGATGGGTTTAGATGCTGTTTTTGTTTTGAAAACTGTGGTTTCTGAGCCAAGGCTTTCTCCAGCTGTAGTGGAAAAATGGCAGCCGGCAGGAGGCTCTTTCTTGTATGTACTACTTGCTTCAGCGCTTCCCAACAATGTTTTATGACGTGGGTAGTGAGCGGAATGACACAAGTTTGAAGAAACAGGGTGGTACGGAGAAGGTATTGGCTTCCATTTTGAAATCTCTGAGGTGAGTTCTGCACAGCTCTGCAGGTGTGTTTGAGTTCTGAAGAATATGGTTTGTTCATCATGGAATGGAAGGTATTTTTCATCAGACTTCCATTGTGGATCGTAAAGTTGAGTTTTATGATGTTGTAAGGAAAACTCCATTCGAGGGTGATTTGATTCGGTTGCTCTCTGAATTCTTGAACTTGGAGAAGCTATTCATCCCTTCTTAGAAATCCCTTAGTTTATAACCTGTATTTGTTAGTAGTGAAGTCACATGACAAATTTTTGGGGGGCAACTGCCAATCATTTGACCCAAAAGTGGAGAGATGGTTTTATCTGGGATGAATTTGATCCTTATTTTCTAGTTCAGTGACTTTGGGGAATGTTAGTTGTGACGATCCCCTTGGCCTGTATACACACTTTTGATCCGATACATCTTTAAATATAGTGGAGATGTGGTTCGTCTTCTAATCTATTTTACTCAGTTGAGATCGTTTCAAGGATTAGTTTTAACTCAGTCTTGAAAGAGCCATTCAAAAGCTTGATCCAGGCTCCAATGGACATTGGCCCATCTTTTTCCTGCTCGTGTTTCCTCAACTTGCATTCTGGCAAGGGCCTTCAGTTCTACTGTATATAAGTAGCGAATGGATGACAGGATACACCATGCCATACAAGTCTACAAGATCTATTTCTGTTTATTTCCTCACCATTTATTGTGCAGGTTCAGGTTCATATGTAGATATTAAATCTTCAAAATCTTATATGAACTATCTTTGTATCAAGATCAACTCCACACGGCAAACTGAGACCGTAAGTAGTAATGACGCGGCACACATTTGGCATGTTAATTATGTGAACAATACACGAATTTTATCTCACGTATCAAAATCATACATGAACTCAACTTTGTTTCTCTTCCATATATGAATTAACTTCCGTTTTATCAAAATTTAAAACTAACCGAAGAATCCAAGTGACAAGAATTTAGCTATAGGATACAAGGTTTTTTGAGTTGTGTGTTGATTGACTTAGCTTTGTGTAGGAAGAAATCGTGAGAGTGAGGATAACATTGTAATGTGTAGTTTTCTCATCTAATAAAGTATCATTCTCTCGTTTGTTAAATTGCATTTAATTCGTGTTCATTTCTCGAATTTTTTGGTTTTGCTTTGCGTTTGGTGGAATTCTTCCAAACAGTTAATTTATTACTAGAGGTTTTATGAACCAATTTTCTGTACACAACAATTACTGACAATGTCTTAAGAACACGAGCACTAAGGGGGAATGATAAATTTCTTTAAAATTTGTTATCAGAAGAATCCTTATTTTCTATAGTCAATTTTCCACTATTCCAAAATTTTCTTCGTTTAATAAAATTAGAAAACTTCATGATATCATATCTTGATAATTGTCTGAGAACATTTACTCAACCTAGTCAGATCTTTGTAAATAAATCAAGTTTAATGATCGAGTATTAGTAAGAAAATAGTTTCAATTGTAAATGAAATCTATAGACCTTGAGAACCGAAGATTATGGGCTTGTTTGAGCCATATTATTCCGAAAAGAATGCATTTTTGAATAATAATTGATGGAGAGTATATGGTTAAAAAGTAAGGTAAAATTTTGAATTTGTATGTATTATTATTTTATTGAATAATGTGCGATTGAAAAGAAGAAAAAGAAAAATGTATTTTGAAAATAATGAGAATTAGACAGAAGCAAAGCTCGTTTTATTCAATATCCGAACTCAACAACCAAAAACGTCACTAAGTAGGCAACAAACCAGTATTACAAAACATTACAAGAGTAAACACGAGCAAAGTTGGCTATAACCAAAACTTCCTCTCAATTTATTCCCTTAAATGAAATATCCCTCTCACTGAATCCTGCAACAAATAAAAAGCACAATTTGTCATGACAAATACTTCACATTAACAAAAGCGGATTTTAAACACGGACAAACATTAACTTACTTGCTACAGTCTACTGTAGGCGAAATTGGGACGCCAATGGAAACACCACATTTAGTCGGGAGCTGGGAGGCAGCATCCGGCTTAAGGTCTGTGTATCGAGAGGCGGCCGTCTTTAAACAGCCACACGCGGTCTGCCTGTCTTCCGTAGTATGAAGAGACTGACTTAGAGTCTGAACGCCGCTGCAGCATGTTGCAGATGGAGTTCCTCCTTGACTCAGATATGTCAAACACGGAGAAATTTGAGATTCAACTTGGCCACAAGAAATGGCTGCTCCTGGTTTAGCCACGAACAGCTGAACCATGGCTACGACCACCAACAAAATCACTGCAAATCCCTTCATTTTTTTCTTAACTTTAACTTTTCTACTTAATTATGTGCTTTTTTTGATGATGGATTATGGGTTCAAGGGGGGGTATTTATAGCTGGGGGGGATGATTGTGAACAGAAATGACATCACAAGTGGTTGATTCAAAATGTCATTTAGTCACCCTAATTGAGAAAGAGAAATGGAGAGTGAATCATCTGTTACACTCAGTTTTGTTCTTATAAGGCCTTAGTAAATGATACTACTTACTTTCAGTTAGCAGATGGAAAAAAATTATGACGAATGAACTCTAACACGACACGACATAACACAACACGGTAGTTACTCGTGCAACCTTAGCTTGGTTTGATTTAGCTAAAATTTTGATAAAGTTGAAAAGTTGATAAAAATTGATAAAAATTGTGGATCTCATTAAATGTGTGATCGAAAATGAATTAAAAGAGACATTTTAGAAAATGAGGACCAAACAAAGATTTAATATATATTGTTTTTAGTAGCTATCAAACCGAAGGTTAAATTCATACCAACTCAAAGGTTATCTTACGTGAGTTGTCTGGCTGCACGATAGCAAATTGTATTATACATTGAGATTGAACTACTTTGTATAAAAATATCGAAACATTTATTCTAGTCTTTAAACAATTCACAAGAAACAAAAAACAATAGAAAAAGGAGGGGGGAATCTTTTAAAATAGTAGAGAATGAGGTCCCCAAAGAAATTTCCCAAATCGTATGGGCCAAAATAAATTCTGGTTTAGGCCTAGAATATATGGGCCAAAACAATTTGAGCCTCTGGGGTCTGAGGCCCAACGTCCTAAAAGTCGCGTTTATGAAACAGCGGCTTTATCTTCTCTGTCCCCCTACTCCCCGTCTCGTCTTCTACTCTGCAACATTCAACCATCTAATTCGACCCTGCATTTCCTCAAGTACACATCCATTTTTTTTTTCCTTTTGTCATATAAAATAAACGATAAAATGCAAGAAATAATAGCGTGCAATCCTACAATTCCACTTCAATCCTACCACCGCCGTCCAAATCGAAATGTAGCCACCACTTTTTTCACCAGTAGACACCTCCTTTTACTGGGCCGCCGCAAACTCTGCTTCGACGTTGTTTCTCTTCTTGACACTCTCTCTCCTATTCCAAGGTAACAACTTTACAGAGGTACGTGTGAATGCAAGTGTAAATGCTTAATCTTGATCCATTTCTATTACTTTTGCTTTATAGGGCTGATGATAAAGATGCTATTACCAGCTTTTGTACAGAAGATTTCGGGCTTCTACGAGAAAACTTTCTTATGACAACGCGTCGTATGTTGTTCACCAGTTTGTTAATGTGCTCGTGTTGTTATCTTCTTCCTTCAAGGTGCTTTCCAGGTTCGCGCTTCCCCCTGCTTTCTATTGTTGTAATGTATATCCTTTTAACCTGATTTGATTTATTTATACTTGAAAGTCTGTATAATATGATGATTCTTTGTAATTGTTGGTTAACGATATATCTTTCAGTAAAAAGCTTTAGTAATTGTTGGTTAATTATGAATGTGCTTCACAGCATATGCTTTGGGGGATCCATCTGTGACAGTTGAACAAGTTACTCCTCCAGTTTTTCCTTCCGGGGCACTTTTCCCTACCGAGGTCCATTCTTATACACACCTATTCAAGTTGTTGGTTCTCTTTTTTTGACATTTTTCTGTCTTGTTAATAGGTTTTTGTGAGTTTTTTCCCCTTAAATGGGGTATGTTTATGGCAGTTGAATTGATATGTATCTTAATGGCAGGAAAGAATTGTCCAACTCTTTGAGAAGAATACTTATTCTGTTGTCAACATATTTGATGTAACTTTGAGGCCTCAACTTAACATCACTGGTGCAGTTGAGGTATTTTTTTGTTTCTTTCTTTTCATGCAGGAACTCTTTATTGATTTACTTTATCTTGTGCTCGGAGCAGACTAATAATCTCTACAGTTCAATTACTGGATAAGAACCATTTTCTTCTCGAAGCTATAAATAATGAAAAGACTATAAATACAGGTTCACAGTTTATACATAATAACAGGTTCCTGAAGGAAATGGTTCGGGGGTTGTCTGGGATGATCAAGGTCATATTGTGACAAACTATCATGGTATGCACTTCTGCCCAAAATTAAGACAATGTCACTGCATAAAAAATAATTTCCCACATTTCCCCTCATCAAACTTTGGTTTACGACTAAATCTGTGGGTGCTCTATCATGTTAAGTAAACGATGTATTTGTTTAGGTGGAAGAATTGCACTCTATCTACAATTTGTCCAAGATCTTTTATTTGAATTTTATTAAGGTCCTTCTTTTGCATAGGCTTCACGATCATTTCTGCCTGTTGATAGCAACTTGCTTGAATTTATGTGTATCTTGTTGCTTGATGCTTGTTTCTCTCTTTAATTCTTTTTTCTTTTTTGTTAATCTTCTAAGCATAGGGTCAGATGATCCTGTAATTTGTCTTATAAATGTTATTCACTGAGGTCAGATTTTGCGTTGATTGTCTTGTCTTTGTTGACCAGTCATCGGTAATTCTCTTTCAAGAAATCCAAGCCGTGGGCAAGTTGTTGCTCGAGTTAATATTCTTGCTTCAGAAGGGTGAGGCTTACTGTTTGTTTGTTCATGTCCACCGTGTCACCTTAATCACGGTCGTTAATACTCAGTGTACTTAACTTTATTCTCATCTGACTTCATGTTGACTTTCCCATGTTTCCTTGTTGTGAAGAGTGCAAAAGAACTTTGAGGGTAAGTTGATCGGTGCAGATCGTACCAAGGATCTTGCTGTCTTGAAGGTTATTTTATTTCTCAAACATGTAATTTTCAAATTTGACATTGTTAAAATGTAACAGGTGTATTCATCATTCTTGGGTTGTTTGTTTATCGATGCTCGGCAATGAACCTCTAGTAACATTGCGTGTATGCTCGAAGAAATTCTTCTACACATTTGACTATTTGAGAAGCTAAGCTTCTCCATGTTGCCTATTCTTCTGTTCTTATTGGAAATGCTAACATTATGTTTTTCCTGAAGAGCTCTGTAAGATAACCTTCAACTGATTTATCAAAATAATAACAGTTTCATCTTTCCAAATTCATAAGCATACGAAGGCTACTAGTCTTTCTGCTTGTTTTAGTAGTGTCTTTCTACTTGGCTGATACATTTACTTAAGATGCAGCCATTCTTGTAGAGTTTTTTTTTTTTTTTGCGTACATTAGGAGTCTGAATACTGTGATAATCGAGAATATTCTGCACCACAAATTATTTCAGAAACAAAGAACATCTACAAATCTAATCATGCATTCGATTTGTTAGACTCACGAATTTCATTTGATAACTGTATGAATGAAATATAGACTGGGAAAACAAGGATGCATTAGTGTGATGGCATGTAGTATGCATCATGTTTTCTGTTTTACCTGATTATATCTTTAACATGCCAGGTCGAAGCCCCTGAAGAACTACTGAGGCCAATTAAGGTGGGTCTGTCATCTTTTCTGAAAGTGGGACAGCAGTGCTTAGCGATCGGAAATCCATTTGGTTTTGATCACACACTCACTGTTGGGGTCATTAGTGGATTGAATCGAGACATAAATAGTCAAACTGGAGTCACAATAGGTGGAGGAATTCAAACAGATGCTGCCATCAATCCTGGAAACAGGTTCGACTCTTATCCTGTATATCTGCCTTTATATAAAATGTCTTAGGCTTCATTATCTAAATCCCTATGATGTTTCAGTGGAGGTCCATTATTGGATTCCAAGGGAAATTTGATTGGAATAAACACTGCAATATTTACTCAGACGGGTGAGTCTTCTCCACTTCATTTATTGCAGAATACATGTTTCAAGAATGTGTATGGAATAAAAGAACTGTACAGATCTACTTCAGATTATGAATTTAAACAGCATTACTCTTTCCTACAAATCATTTTCCGTTTTTTCTACATGACAGGAACATCAGCAGGAGTCGGGTTTGCAATCCCTTCATCAACCGTGGTAAAGATAGTGCCCCAGCTGCTCCAGTTCGGAAAAGTATGCTCCTTTTAAAATTGTTTTTCAGTTTTATTCTGTAATCATGCCATTAAATCTTCGTTTTCTTTCTTCATATATTTTTTGTCCTGGGGCCCTTAATGTTTCTTTTGTATTAAATACACAAATTCAAATTCTCTACTGCTTGTTCATCATAGATGTTTTTGCAAGTAAAATCAATATTTTAAAGATGGACATGTGGAATTTAATTTTGATCAAGCACTTAATTGTAACACCCCTATGTAAGCCCCTGTTTGACAACCATTAAAACAAAACGGTTTTTTCTCAAACTCATTTTTAACCACACATTCTTCAAAAAGTCACTATTCCAAAACTCATTTTAATGATTGTCAAACAGGGGCTAAATTTAAAATGCTTGACTCCTTCCTATTCTGCTTGTGCAGATTGTTGGCCAAAAACTCAATGATTTTTTCTTAGATTAATGATTTTCTGAAGTTTATATTTGATTCGTCACTCTCCAGGCTGTTCGAGCTGCTTTAAATGTTGAAATTGCTCCAGACCCCATTGCAAATCAACTCAATGTTCGAAATGGAGCTCTCATCTTGCAGGTAAAATCGTACTATCCATACTAAAACTTTATTTTGACTGCTGCTAAAATCATTAATATCTCAATTCATTTGCTGCAATTTTATAGGTCCCTGGGAATAGTCTAGCTGCCAAGGCCGGGCTTCTTCCAACTACAAGGGGCTTTGCTGGCAACATTGTACTCGGGGATATTATTGTGGCAGTGGATGGCAAACCTGTGAGCTTTTTTTATTATTTTTTTTTAATTCATGTCTCCCCTTTTTCTTGTTTTATTTAACTGTATGGTATTTACTATATAGATGTGATGTGGTAATTATTGTATTAATTTTGTTTGCCTGCTTTATATTTGTGTTATACGTGGTAGAACTAGGTTTTGTAGCTATTAGTATTAGTTTATACAACCGCCAATCCAGCCCAGTGCCCCACGGCCACAGATGTGTTAAGAAGTTCACTTTAAGCACAGATTTTTAGTGTCATGCCTATACAAAACACCTCAAGGTCCGTTCGGAAGACTTTTGTTTTTACTTCTTGTAGAAGAACTTCCTAATAAACTACCTTAGACCACATTCCTCTAAAAATTCTAACCACACAAAACACTTCCAAAAAATTATTCAAACATGTTCAAAAGCAGCTTCTTAGTCTCTAAAGCAGCTATTAACTTGTCAAAAGCCTTGCCAAATGGGCGTCAATCCACTTTACTCGTCTAGTTGCATTACATAGTGAGCTACTATGTTCTCATTGCATTATCAGATAGATACATGTGTTAAGACATTATAAGCATTGTGGTGGAGAAGTTGAGTTGATTATCTGTCTATATGCTTCTCCTGTGTTTCTTTCACCTGCCTAAGTGGTTGATTTGTTGTCTTAAACAAACTCTCACTATGATTCTTGATCGTTTAACATGGAACGAGTGATATCTGCATTAGCGACATTGACCATTATTTTTCTGTTGCAGGTAAGGAGTAGATCAGAACTTAATAAAACACTGGATGAGTACAATATTGGGGAAAAAGTGATCCTGAAAATCCAGAGGGGCGTTGAAAACTTGGAGATCCCAATAGTTTTAGAGGAAAGATAGTAGAGTAAATTTTTCTTCAAGATAGCCAGCCAGCCATAGATGTCTACCTCAAAGAATTTCTTGTACAGAAAGGTACTAGCATGGTTTACGTGTTTCTCAAGAAACAATTCATTCTGTATAAACATGCGCCCAGGCGGGCTCCACCAGTTATGCTCTATGTATACACGGTATATTATACGCTAGTTTTAGTAAATGAGTGGCCAATTGTGACAAAATACGTTTTTAACAGACAAATTTTGTGAAACTAACTCATTGCCCCCATTGAATTAATGGCATGGTTATCAATTTAAAGATTACTGTGGTCCAAAGTACATCAATTTAGAGATGATGTGTCATTGATGTAATTTTTTTTTTTCATTTAACTCTTCACAATAATTGCAATATTTAGAGCATGCAAATAACCAAAATGATACATAAATTTTGAATATGATGGGTTTATTGGATTATTAGGCAAGTGCAATTTCCCAAATTCAGATAGTACAAAAAAGTTTGTTACTTGTATGTCTCTTAAGGAATTTAACATGATGTGTAAACTACGTGTCTTTCTTCATGTGGATAAATGTGAATGGGAATTGATGTTTTATTATTAAATGTTAATGTCGTCTTGTCTTATTTATTGTACTCCAATTAGGGGCTCAGCATGATCACGGGGAATTAAGGACTCGCTCGATAGGATTTCTACGACTTGTAGAGGGCTTCTTGAGGAAGCTAGAAGCTCTTTTAGTTAGATAAAATGCTTTTAGAAAATTATTCAAATATGTTCTAAAGTAGTTTCGAAAACTTCTTTTTAACCTTTCAAAAGTCCTACCAAACATATCATTGGAATTGTAGACAATGAAAAAAGTAAATTGTTTCCAAGATCCCATCAGCATTTCATGATTAGACCTTAATATTATTAATTGTGTCCTTAATTTCCTTTTAATTACAAACCAATCAACTAATGAGGGTTGGCTAATCCAAATTAATCAGACATACAATATATTATATTCTATTATTATACGTGTGCATACAGAGAAATTGTGTGATGCCAATACTTAAAAATTTAGTCAGGGTCTAATTGTCAACCTCACTAGATTCAATTTTTATGTGTCTTTTGCTCTTTGATTCCATGCCATACATACAATTATATCAAACTTTCACATTCATTTTGGGATTATTTTTAAATTTAATTCATTAATTATTCATCTAAGTCATGATCATGGATTAACATCAGTGTCATTGATAATTTTAAGATGAGGTTTGAATAGTGGCTTAACATTTCCATAATCAAGCCTTTTGGAATTAAGATGGTGAAACTTATTGGACTTGTCCAAGATATACATTTTGACAACATAAAATTAAATTTATTATATTAAAGACAACGATAACAGGCTATGTTTGTATGGTATAGCTAAAAATTATATTTTTAATAAATTTTGATAAAAATTTTAAAATTTGTAGTTGAAAAGTTGACAAAAGTTGCGAATTCCATAAAATGCGTGATTAAATTTAATTGTTCATTTTGACTTAAATTTGTATCAACTTTTAATTTACACCAAACAAGATTCACCATCTTATATGAAGAAGATTGATTGTAGAAAGCATGATGTTATCGAGATTTCACCGAGTCCTGTTTCTTTGCTTGAAGGTCGCTACAGAACAAGAATCGTCACAAGACTTCAAGAAAATTTCAATAAATAAATTTATAGCATTGAAAAAATATGAATTGTATCTATCTGCATGGTTAACAAGATAGTTTTCATACAATTATATATATTTTAAAAGACTATAAACTAATGCCATGAGACGATTGCTTTGTCTTTAGTCTTGATTGCAAAAAGATATAAGGAGAAGCATCCAATGTAGGAGCAAGGGAATTTTGAAAGCACAGTCTCTTTCAGATCACAAATTTGGACTTCATAGAGCCAAACGGTTCACCAAAGGGAAGTAAGTTTCATTACAAGTCCATGGTCTTGACTTGAGTTCTTTGGTAAAAACTATATTTAGAAAGAGTAGTCGAACGCTCAGAGGAAGAACCGAAACATATATTTGGATTGAACTCTGTGTGTTTTCAAGAAACAGAAATATGGATGATAAGATTAACGACGTTATGTTGCCTGGTTTTCGGTTTCATCCCACAGACGAGGAGCTCGTTGGGTTTTACCTGAAGAGAAAACTTTTGAAACGGACTCTTCCTATTGAGCTGATTCAGCAAGTCGACATATACAAATACGATCCATGGGACCTTCCAAGTAAGACAACCTTCTTTGCCTGCACAAAGTCTAGTTTTTTTTTTAAAGTGTTTATGTATCCTGAAGTGGTCATTTTATGTGAAAAAACAAATAGCTGTCCCATTCATTTTGTTCTCCTATATTAGTACTTATTATCATTTCTGAAGCAGTGCTGGCATCTAGTGGGGAGAAGGAGTGGTACTTCTACTGTCCAAGGGATCGTAAATACAGGAACAGTACACGGCCAAACCGTGTTACAGGATCTGGATTTTGGAAAGCCACCGGAACTGACAGGCCTATATATTCATCCAATGATACCAAATGCATTGGTTTGAAGAAGTCCCTGGTGTTCTATAGAGGAAGAGCTGCAAAAGGAATAAAAACTGACTGGATGATGCACGAATTCCGACTTCCATGACCCCTGAAAGTGGACTACCCAAGAAGCTTTCGGACAAGAATATTCCTCCAAATGTAAGTCCATTATAATTCTAGGATTTCCAGTACTCACCATGCCCCTGAAAGTGCACTGCTATGCTATTATGACAGATTTAATTGCAGTATTGTCTATTGACTGCAGGATTCTTGGGCCATTTGTAGGATTTTCAAGAAGACTAATTCGATGGCACAAAGAGCTCTCACTCACTCTTGGGTAGCTTCGCTATCTGAAACGTCACCAGATTCAATTACTCAAGGTGTACACTATGCTCAATTTTCTTCTGAGAATATCTCTTCTACCACAGATACAAAATCAAGCATTCAGTTATGCAGCAGAAATGAGTTACCACAAGGTTCTTCGGCTAACTTTTCCAATCTCAACTATCCCTCATATAAACCAGTAATTAATAATTTATCTATTTCCACAACCTCGAATGGAGACTTTCTCAATAACATCATGTTCTTATCTCCTGACGAAGAGTCAGGACCAATGAACAAGAGTGAACTTGATGTCACTTCCATGATTTTCAATTCTTCGCCTGCTTTAATCAGTAAAACTTTGGATAGCATCGACTTTGAAGGACCACAGCATCAGTTCAATAGCTTCCCAATCATTTCATCACAAGAGATGCAAGAAAGTATAAGCATGGAAGATGATGAATGGGGCTTGAGAAGAATGGTTGCGTTTCCGTTCAATTTGCCATCAACTGTAACAGATGAATGGAAGTCTAATTTGCCATGGGAATCTCCCCCGTCCTAGTGAAATATCTACTAATTCTACAAACAATTGTTATACAGTCCCATTATAAAGAAAGGGTGATAGTCTTCTTTTTAGCTTCAAGCAAAGCCTTGTACAAACGATATTCCTTTCACTACCACTGTACAGTTATTCCTGTATATTCTAGACACATATATATTGTTGTAATTAATGTTTGACTTTGACTAAATTTATAAATGAGCTTTGTCTTGAGCAAGCAAAGCCTTGTACAAACTATATTCCTTTCACTACCACCGTACAGTTATTCCTGTATATTCTAGACAAGTATATGTTGTTGTAATTAATGTTTGACTTTGACTAAATTTATAAATTAATTGCCAAATGGAGGCTTAATGAGTTAATGTTTCCACGATTCCCCCTTGCTGCCTCAAAAAACCGAAAGGATTGGTGCAAAAGTATCAAGGGCTGCTCTTCACATACTTTGTTTAAGGGCTAAAAGTACACCATTCTCCAATGTTTTAAACCAATTTTCTTGCTCTTATGAATTTAACCTTTAGATTATTCTATAGTTAATTAAAAAACCAACTTAACCACTTTTAAAATTATAATAGACATGTTTTGATAGTACCGTTTGACAATACTTTTGCTTTGTAAAAGAACCATTGGAGGAAGATACTTTAATTTTTTTATGAATTTACCCTTCAGATTATTCTATAGTTAATTAAAAAAAACCAACATAACCACTTTTAAAATTATAATAGACACTTTTGATAGTACGATTTGACATGATTTTTGCTTTGTAAAAAGAGCTTTTGGAGGAAGATATTTTGCTTGTGTTTGGCACCCATTATGGGTAAATTATAAATTTTGGAATAGTGATTGATGGAAGAATGTGTGATTGAAAAGTAATGAAAAGTTTTAGATTTGTGTGTAATATTATTTTATTTAAAAAATGTGTTGCTACAATTAAGAAAGAGAAAAATTTGAAAAAAAAATGAGTGCCAAACACCCTCTTTAATTTTTGTTTGAAAATTAAATTTTAAAAGCATATCATATTCCAAGAATACTTCTATAGAAAGGCACAATTGACTAATTTCTTCCAAAAACCCTTCTAATTAGAAACGCTCTCGTAAAATTAGCTAAACGGGTTCAAAAATTGCTCTCAAGTCTCAAAAACTTCTTTTGACTTTTCCAAAACCATACCAAACGACCCTTAAAACGATGAGGGGTTTTGTACTTAATAATTGATTTTGTACATCATCAAATGGGAAAAATCGCTATAGGCCACTTGGCAAGACTACTGTTTTTGTTTTTATATCTTGTAGAAGGATTTCCTAAAGAAATTAAGAAGGTGTTTGGTGTAGATTAAAATCAGATTTTAAGTAAATTTTGATATAAATTTTTGAAATGTGTGATTGAAAATATGTGAAACCCATGAAAAATGTGGTTTAAATTGATTGTTTGACTTTGACTTAGATTAAAAGCAGGCTCAAACAGGCCCTAAGTCAACTTCTTTTAAAAACTCTTCTAACCAGACAAAATACTTCCAGAATATTATCTAATCATGTTCAAAAGCGAGCAACTTTTGACTTCTCAAAGGCTTACCAAAAGGGTGAAGCTATATTTCCCCGAAGAGAATTCACGTAGAAATATATGGCTAACGATAGAAGTAATGTACAAAGACAAGCAATACATTTAACAGGAATATAGCATAATGAAGATTAGACAAATTTTAGAATATCAATTTGTAAAGTGGTAAAAATATTCTCAACAAATTAAAATTAGTGAGTCAAAGATTAATTTGTTCAATTCCACAGCCATTCTGGCAGATTTTTGCTCCTACATTTCAAGATCATCATCGTCAAAGACATTTGCTTAAAAGTAAAATAATGGAAAACTTGGCATTGATACTCCTGTATCAGCTCTTGGCAGCTTGCTTTTCTTTAGCCTTCTGAATCCCTAGAACCTTCTTCACAATTTTTTGCTCTTCAACTAAGAAAGCTCGAATTACCCTGGAAAATATAGGTAGATCAGTAAAATCATCAGAAAGAAATAAAACATCACCATTTTTTTTCTCATGCTAACAGCCTAACACAATAATATACCTCTCCCTGACAGCTCCTCCAGACAGTACACCGCCGTAGGCACGGTTTACAATCCTGCGATTCCTGGATAATCTGGACCTCTTGTATTCAGCAGGTCTCAAATGAGGAATCTGCAAGGAGATCGACAAACAGACAAATTAATGGAAAATCCCGAGGGGATTCAATGGTGACGTAGGAAATGAACCCACTAACATTTATGATTGGCGTGAATGCACTTTATATGAGCCATCCAAGAAAATATGGTCACCAAAGAAGAGAAATGACATCCAGAAATGTTAATTGACTTTTTATTTGTCTCAATAACTTTAAAACCTAAAGTGATTTCTCTATTCTACGAGATATATAGTTTAAACCATGCACAATTTCTTAATACATTTTCCATAGTACATAATAGTTAACACGACATTGGGCTTAAATGGCGGGAATGACATAACAAATCATACAATCTTCACAGAAATGCACTCCATGAGAAGCTGGATACAAACTATACTTTGGTTCGTACAATTGTTTTGAGCCTCATGGAACAGAAAGATCAAAGAAGAACAAGCAATGTCTTTTAGAAATGAGTGAGCAATCAAAAAGGCAGTAACTACAAGAGAAAAAGTATTATTCAAGAAAATCAATAGCACATACCATTAAAAATTTCAAAGCACCATAATGAAGTTTACACTTTGAACAGAAAAGATTAAAATTGTAATAAACTATTCACTTAATATCCCACCACTTTCTTCTGCAAAATATGTTCAAGCTACCAATTCTATTCTCAACCTCAAGAACAAGTATCAAATCTTACATTAATCAAATTTCCACATGCATTATTACCCTGGAAATGGTAAAATCAAAAGGTAGCTTGTCCGTGATCGTGAGTCCTTGATAATGCACATTACAGACAATAGCAGACTAGCAGTAATTCAACAGATATTCTAAAATATACACGAAAACGTAAAAAATCAGAAATAACAAAATTCAGATACCCCTTGGATTCTTTTTCCAGTAACAGGGCATTTGGGTCCGCTAGCTCTCTTCTTAGTACTCTGGTAGACCAGCTTCCCGCCTGATTTCCCCCACACAAATTAAACTCATAAATAGCAACTCAACTATAATTTCCAAAATTCTAATTCGCGTAATTCCAACATAAAATTAACTGTAATTTCATTAAAATAAAAATCATGAAAGAAAATTGAAAGAGGATCTAAATAAAAATTCTAATTGAAATAGTTGTACATAAAACTCTTAAAAAGATTGCAGGAGCGTAAGTACCTGGAGTTTTTACAATCCTGTGTTGATTGGATTTTGTGGCATAGCTATGCCTCTTCCGATACGCGAGTCTCTGCACCATTTTATTCTATTTATCGATAAGACCGAAGCAAAAGCATTTTCAAGAGTGAGAGTAGGTAATTTATACGAGATCAGCATCGTCTTTTTTTAAGAGAGAGAGCCCTAGATCTGACGGCTCTTGTGAGTCCCTCTTGACTGACTTTTCAATTAAAAAAGAACCTCCTCTAAAAGTACAATCAGTCAATCACAATTTTAAATTTTATTTTTAGACTTTTTTTAAAAAAAAGGAAAATAAATGAATTTATTCATCATAATAATAATAAAATTTAAAACTGGAATCTTATGCCAAATAAATATGAATTGCTACCTAGATAATGGTATATTTTGAAGGATGTGAATTTTATCATCTATTTAGCCCCAACATTAGTGTAGCTAAAATTAAATTCTTAGTAGATTTTGATAAAAATTAGATTAAAATTAGATTACTGTGTAGTTGAAAAGTTAATAAAAATTATTAGTTTTATGAAATAGTTGATTAAAATTAATGGTTAACTTTGATTTATAAACTACATGAAATAGGGGTTAAATGAAATTCATTGGGGGGTGGTTTTTACTTTTTAGGAAAAAAAAAACATAATAATCTTGTTTCGTACTTGCAAGTACATGTACAAATGTACAATTGTTGACTGAAATGAAGAATTAAGTGAGCGAATAGCAGTAAAAATATGAAACGTCAAAACAAAATGTATAGATAATTTTCTAGTTAAATACAAAAGTACTAACAAAAATTCAAGATCGATAGTTAGAACCATATAAGATTTCACGAGCTAGGGTAAAAATTTACTATTACCATTAACATGGGAAAAGCAAAAACGAGGGTTGCACATATATTTTTCTGTTCGAAAAACTAATCCTAGTTAGTTTGTTACGACACCAGATCAACTGGTCTTTACTTATTCTCGACATACTTAAAACTCTAGATACCAATTTCATATCGACTTGAGCGAAAAAAAAGAGCACTTGATCTGAATCATCATCTCTATAACGTCGGATTCTCCTCAGTATACAGTTTTCACTTCTCAAAATGTCTTTGAGCTTTCTCTCTTTCTGCATTGATCAAGAGAAAATTACTAGAAAGTTTATAATTTAAACAAGATTTATCAATTTAGTCTTATGAAGCAACCTTTTGAAGTGTCTTTCTGACTTCCATCAAAAGTTCAAGGTCTTCAGGATTGTGAAGCTCAGGTGTTCCCCTTGCACTTGAACTGGTGCAACCTCTATCAGCTCGAACAAATCGCCAAAAAATTCGTATCGACTCTTCTACAATTTCCACCAGCATGTCAGTTGTGATAATGTATTCGTCTCTGTCTTTATTTCTTGCCTTCTTTTCGTCTTTTAAGCTATCCACTGCAAGTAGCCAAGTTACGTAAATCAGTGCTTATAGTTTTGAGGACGAAAGAGTTCATCTTGTAAGATTATTCGGGTTGTGAATTTGATGAAAATTCAC
>CAIGRP010133630.1:2641-15844 GCA_903798385.1 Fraxinus cuspidata | reverse complement strand
AATTAATTATAAAATTCTCATTTTTTGAATTCCATTTCCTCATCAAGATCCTGATCAAATAACTGTAGCGTAGAGGTGACAAATTATCCAAAACTTCAATAGAAACATCATGCCAATGTTTAGGAAGCGTCCTCATTAGATGATACATACTTTCCACCTCACATATAGGCTGTCCCAAATGTATCACTTTTCGGTGCATTGCTTCGAGATATTTTATGTGTTGTACTAGGTTATGTCGTGGATCCATTTCATAGTTTTTATAAGCACATAATTTTTCAACACGTTCCACAACCCGTGTTCTTCTAGCTTTTCATCTAAGGATGCTAAAAGTGTGCATTGATCCAGTCATATCTGATCAAACACGAGGATTGGAAACTAGTCACAATAAATTAATTATAAAATTCTCATTTTTTGAATTCTATTTCATCATCAAGATCCTGATCAAATAACTGTAGCGCAAAGGTGACAAATTATCAAAAACTTCAATAGCAACATCATGCCAATGTTTAGGAAGCGTCCTCATTAGATGATACATACTTTCCACCTCACATATAGGCTGTCCCAAATGTATCACTTTTCGGCGCATTGCTTCGAGATATTTTATGTGTTGTACTAGGTTATGTCGTGGATCCATTTCATAGTTTTTATAAGCACATAATTTTTCAACACATTCCACAACCCGTGTTCTTCTAGCTTTTCATCTAAGGATGCTAAAAGTGTACATTGATCCAGTCATATCTGATCAAGCACGAGGATTGGAAACTAGTCACAATAGGTTACATAACATAATCAATATCCACACCACTTATGAACGTATAGAAAATGTGGTATATTTAATACTTTCGAAGTGTTTTCCATTTAAAATCAAGTCACCACCCACATGTATAGAAAATCAAGTCACCACTCACATGTATTTTTCTCTCTTCATTTTCATAAGAATTTCTTTCTTTTTGTTGTAGAAGTTGTATATGAGAGTTATGGGTTGTGAGGAGTTGAGTTTCAAATTCAATTTCCTCAACTTCTCCCTCCAATAACACACTCATATAATCTGGGACGGGTCGGGTCAGCCCACATGTTTCTTCCAACACAATGAGATCACGAAAATTAAGGTACATAATATTGTCGTTCATATTACCAAATATGATTTATTTTATTTTAGGTGGTGGTTTCATTTTACCATAAACTATATCATATTACCATGAATGCATGTAATACTCAATCATATAATGCAAAGTATCTCCTTACGGGAAGATCATTTGGTTAAATATTATCATGGTATTAGAGCTTATCTTACTGAATCCTTTGACTACTTCGATTTTAATTTTTTGTTCTGCTTCGACCTTCGGTATTCGGATTCTTTCATCACTTGGGATAATCTCAGATTTCTGGCAGTCTTCATTGGAATTCTAGGTTAACCAAGTTCTGGTCGACGTCGCCATTGTGCATTTTAGGTTGCCAGTTGCAGCGTGAGTCTTAGAAGTTGTTCTGTTGAAGTGTGAGCAATTTTTGGCCCCTACCTAGGATTGTCATTGTTTGATTTAATCTTTGTTGGTGGGTTGTTGTTCATCTGTGGCTGTGTTGTTGGTCGGACCATTATCGTTCATCGGTGTGGTTGTCTTCTCCAGTTGGTTTCATTTGATAACCCAATAGTATCTAACCAAAATAGGGGTGAATTGGTTTTTAAAACTTTTTCAAAGAATTGATCCAAATTCAAGCAAGTAAAGACTAAATTGATTAATTCAAATAATAAGCACAAATATAAAAGCGATAAGTGAAAGAAGAGATGATGCAAACGATATAATGGTAGAGGTTCGATCCAGAACAATGATCTACGTCCTCCGTAACCAAGCTCTCTGGTATGAACAAGGTCTTTTCAATATATTGATTGACTTATGATGCGTTCAAACAAGTTTACAACACTTTCGGTGACTCACAAACAAAGAGTACCGATCATTATACAATGTTGAGCTTTACGAGACCTTAACACAATTCACTATTGAGCTTTCACAGGACCTCAATATGACCCACACTATTGAGTTTTACGGAATCTCAATATGACCCACACTTTATCAAAATGATTTTATAATAGAATTCCTTTCTTGATAAATAATACAAACAAATTAATTACTAAGAGAGGCTAACATTTCAATGAATAGTAATAAATGAAAGTTCAATTGTTAGATGAAAAACTTTGATGAATATAATAATCAAAAATTAGATTCAATCTATTAGGTATTTGATGTAATTAGCAAGTCTATTAATGAAATGAACTAAAATTAATATGTTGTAAAATTCAAGGAGTAATGTACAAATAGTAGAAATTGTGTTATATTAGGTCTAGGGTTTGAGAATGGAAAAGAAGGGAAAACGATGTTACAATTTCGCTAGACTGCCGCCATGACTTGGCTCGAGCGTCGAAAACAATAACACTGTTGCTAGCTTATCGCTAGGGCTTAGCTCGAGCGACAAACTGTCGCTCACTTATTGCCCATCACTCGCTCGAGTGACAAGGTATCTACAGAATTTTTAATTCAAATTTTTAAGGCTTTTTATCCGGCTCATTCATTCCTTAACCTACATGTAAATAAGAGAACGTCTCTAAACATTTTGAACAAGGTTGAACATTAAGAAAAATACATTTTTTTCATATCATCTTCATAAATTTGCTTTCAACCTTCGTTCTGTTATTAAATATTGGCGGTAAAGACATCAAATTCACAATCCAAATACCAAATTGTTGCTTCCTACATATCTGTCAGAGTTCTGAAGATCAAGGGAAGGTGACTGGAGTTCCGTCGTTGAATAGCGTGGAGTTCTTCGTTAATCCACATGAAATAGATGAATTCACAAAATTGGGAGTTGCTGTATGAGAGCGAAATCCAGGAGAGCTCTGAAAACTGCAGCTGGGAGTTGGTGCAGAAGCACGAAATTCAGGAGATTTGTCGGAATTGCAGACAGGATGTCAGAAAGTACTAGTGGTAGTCGAGTATGGTGGACAGTAAGTTTTAATTTGTTTATAGTGGCAAAGTGCCTGTAGTTTTTACCCAGTTGGAATTTCTCCATGATCATATCTTGTGTTAATTTATTGCTTTCACAACTGCGGTATTTCAACATAGAAAAAACTTTGAATTGTATGATTAATCATCTAGAGATAATTAATAGTGACTTGTTGCTATTTAATTATTAAATTTTTTTAATTCCGCGTAATCACTTATTCATCCCTCCTCTAGGTGTAGTTTAGGTCGAACTTCATCTTTTCAATTGGTATTAGAGGCTTATTTTGATTCGTGACCCTTCATTAATTCTAGATGAGTCAGTCCTTGTTCGTGCCTCCAATTTTTAGACGAAAGAAATTATTATTATTGGAAAGTTGGAATGAGAGCTTTTCTTAAAGTATTGGATGAGCATATTTGGATGAGCGTTCAAACAAAGTAGACTGTACCTTCAACTATTGTTGTTGGTGAAGCTACACCCACTGATATTTCACACTGGACTAAAGATGACTTAGCTTAGTGTAATTGAAATAGTAAGGGCATTCATGCCCTATTCATGGTTGTATTTTCTGAAGAGTTTAGGAGAGTATTGATGTATGAAACTGCTAAAGATGTTTGGTATATTTTAGAAACCACACATGAGAGAACTAAAACTGTTAAAAATTCTAAACTGCAGATGTTGACTTCTAAGTTTGAAGAAATTAAAATGAAGGACGATGAATCATTTGATGAATTCTATGCGAATTTTAATGATATAGTTAATTCTAGTTTCAACCTAAGAGAGAAGATCCCCGAGTCTAAAATCGTTAGAAAAGTTCTTAGATCCCTATATGAAAGATTTAGACCTAAAGTCACCCCGATCGAAGAAAGTAAGGACTTGGATACAATTAAGATAGAAAAACACGTAGGATCCCTACAAACCTATGTACTCACCATATCTTAATCAAAAAAGGCTAAATCCATAGCCATGAACACTGTTAGAGAAGAAGAGAGTAAGTCTACTGATACTGAGATGCTTAGGGACGACAAAATAGCATTTTTCGTTAAAAAAATTCCAGAAGGCGATGAGGAATAGGAGAAAACCTCAAGAACGGAAAAATGTTGTCCTTAGCGTGAGAATAGTAACTCTAGGACTGCTAATAAGAAAACTCAATCTGTTAGATATCATGAATGTCAGGGTTTTGTTCACTATAGGAATGAATCAAATTTGAGTGTTCAGAATGATACCTCTGGTGGTGAAGATGAACAAAATTTCATGGCCTTCACATATGTAGTTACGATTGAATCCAATAAGGAAAGTGAAAAAATTGAGAATGAAGAACGTAGTGGAAAATCTGAGGATGAGACTGATATTCATGATTTTTATCGAGAATTATTCATTGAGAGTCTTAAAATAAAAAAGGTCAATAAAGTTGTTCTGAAAAAGGTAAACGAGAGAGATAGACTCATAGGTGAGCTTCAGGACTCTAACAAAAATCTGACTGAGTTGAACCTTGTTAATGAGAACTTAGGAGCCAAAGTTAAGTCCTTAACAAGTGATCTTGAAAAATCTAATACTCAACTTCATTTGTTCATGCGTGGTACGTAGAAACTCGATAATCTGTTGGGATGAACAAGCCTATGAAAATAGGCATAGTATGGGTTACATTCAAAATGGAAATCCTACTGCTAGTACATCCTAGACCACGTTCGTTCCAACCACCAACAAAGCTCAGAATAGTGTTAATCCTGTACCCAAGGGCACGAATGTCTTTGGATCAAGACCTACTAGACAACATAGGTTCAATCATCCTATATATCGACAATAACCTCTGAGTAGGTTTGAACCTAAGTTTATTCCCACTTGTCACTATTGTGGCGCACTAGGACACATAAGACCTAGGTGTCGTAAACTCGCGACTAGTAGTAAAAGTTAGGATTTCTAAAGCAACGTTAACTTTCTCGCCAATCAGGTTAGCCATTTAACTGAGATGATGACTTAGTTAACTAGGATCACTTCTACTTCTAAGAAGGCTTGTGTTAAAAAGAGTGACCTGAAAGTTCATGAGATTGCTCATACTCTTAAAGGTAAGAGCATACATGTATCTCTTTGATCAGATACTTAGGTGCATACATGTTTGTGTTTTGTTATGATTTTGTTTTGTGTTTTTACTTTTTAAAAGATTTATTGATATTTAATTAAAATAAAAAAATTTGTTTATGTGCTCATAAACATTTCATGCTGCTCTTAAATGTTGCGTATGTGACCAAGTACGCATTCATCTAATCTGTACTTTTATTTCCATTACTCGGTTCGATTTAAGGTGGAGTATTGAGTGTATGTTTCTTCATGTACCATCTGCAAAGCACACACTATGATCTTGTGAGTGAGTTTGGACTGTATGTGTGAGATTTGGGATGGCTGACATTTGTTGGTAAGATGACCTTAAACGTGAATTGACCTTCATGTTGATGACCTAAGCTCTTATATAGTCCCCTTATAATAAAATTAAAAAAAACTAATAGCTTGGTTCATCTTATCCTCTTATTCGGAGCCTATTTGACTTAAGTAATTAAACTCGATGGGTTTCTCATTACCTGGTACCTCTGGTCAACTGACTTGGTTTAAATGGCTTAAAGCTCGTTACAGGGGGTCAATTTAGTTGCTTAATTGACAGAATTTGCACATAAGATGCAATATTGGAGAAAAATGACATAAAATATAATGTGCTAAAATTCAGGGGGAGAAAAGAAAAAAATATATATCCGTGTTATTGAGCTCATTTTATGGTCCTAATCATCTTACGGGTTTGTCTTTCATTAGTAAGGGAACATACTTATTTGACAGTAATATTCGCGTGTCCCTTTTCACAAATTTAAGCTTTGGAATCATGTTCACGTGAAAATAGTAGCACTTTACACACGTGACTCGCTTATACACTTTACTCCATTTGAAATTGATTGAGTACGCTGGAATTTTTAATTGATAATGCATTACTTGTGAACATGTGCATTTTTTAGTTCATCTGCATGTCGAGGATTTAAATTTAGAAAAAAGGTGCTAATTTTCTTTATATTCAAAAATTCAGTGCTATTTTTCTTTATTTTCAAAAATTCAGTGCTATATTTGTCAAACGTTTGCCGTTTGCTTATCTCTAAGCGACGCTCAAGTGATAGAAGAAAAGGCTGTCTCGCTCGCTTATCGCTCGACTATCGCTTAAGCGATAGCCCGTATATTTGAATTTTAACGTTATTGTTCAGGGTTTTACGCATTTTTTCTATTTTTCTCTTGATTTCTCTCAAAATTCAACCACCCACCTCAAATTTCTCCTTTTCCAATACTTTGTACATCCCAAATCATTCAATTGATGTGTCATTTCATCAAATAAACAAAGTTCAACGGTAAATCTCTAAAACCCTTCCTTTTTGCCCTTTTTGCATTCTTTTGGGGGGTTTCTTTTTAGTCGTTCTTCCTTCATTTTTGGCATGTGCACTTCATGGTTTGTTGATTATTATACAATGTCATCTTTAATTGCACCATTTTCCATCAACAACTTGGTTTTTGGACGGTTTTGGAGCTATTTTGTTGAAGTTATGTTATTGTTGTTTGCATTTTTTTTCTTTTTAGTGGAATTGTGATAGTCTTTGTAGTTTGCTTGGGTGTTGTTGAGTCAGGTATTGGAGTTGTTGAGATTGCATGTTTTCCTACCATTTTGGGCTTATTTGTGTCGAATCGTTTTTTGAGAATTTTGTGTTCGATGCTTGGTGCGTTGATGGAGGTTGGTCAGTTGGTAGTGTGTGATTTAGTTGTGTTGATATCATTTATATTGCTGTTAATGTTGGCACTGTGAGGTCACGTTACGTCATCGTAGCGTACAGTCACGGCTCACGTCACCTCATCGCGTCTCTCACGTCACGTCATCTTATCTCACATGTCACGTTATCACGCCTCACAGCCTGGCATCACGACATGTTGTCCAACTGTTACTGCATTATGTCACCTCTGTCTAGGCATCACGGTCCCCTTATGTGCATTCTTTCGAGGGTGTGTTACATATGTCCCATTTGTCTCGTTTTCCGCGCATTCGTGCATCTCGTGTATAGTTCAAGTTAGTTTTTGTTCGATCAAAGTATTGATACGTTGTTTTTTCTCATTTCAGATGCCGCCTAAGAGGGCTCGTACTGCTACTCTGACACTTGGTACCTCCTCGTCATACAGTAGGTCTAGGTTTATCTCTACAACTGCCCAGGACACTTTTGTGTCACAATTGTCTTTGAAACCTGTCTTATTTGAGCGCGATGCCATTTTGTCTAACTTGTCACCCGACCTTGCTGCTATTTTCATTTCCCAGGGTTGGGAGCTTTTATTGGTTGAGTTGACGCCTCCTCCTAGCCTTCTAGTACGCTAACATTCATGACGTTAGCGGTTCGACCTATAGGGTTTTTCTTCAGGATAGGACAGTTAAGATCATACCCGATGTCCTATCGAGTCTAGTATATATTCCTAGGGTCGTTCATCCTTTGTTTCGTTATCTTTATGTTGATAATCTTCCAGTGGACTCTTTTGTCCGTTCTACGGTGTTTAATACACCATTAGAGGGTGGCCAAGGTGCGATATGCATCTTCCTACCGATCTCCAGATTCGGTTGCGCATTGTGTGCACGAATCTGTGGCCAGTGTCGCATACATCTTCATTACCTATGGAGAGAGCTCGATTTTTGTACATCTTGTTGCACGACAACTTTATTGATCTGTCCACGTTTATATGCCAGCATATCTTGCGTGCCTTTCGTATCAAGGGGACCCGGATGAGACTTCCTTATGCTTGGCTTATTTATCGCCTTGTGACATCATTTAGCGTTAGTTTTCGAGATGGGATACCTCGGAGGGTTTCTCAGTCGATTGGCCCTACTACCATCTCTCAAAGTCCCTATCATATTTTTCTGAGCTAACTGATCCGACTGTGCTAACTGATCCTATTGATGACCTTCTTTCTGTTGATCCATCTGATTTTCCTACTTCTTCTGCTCCATCTTCTGTTGACATTCTATCGACATCCAAGTCTGCTCCTTCACCTACCGAGTCTGTTACACCTTCTATGTATGTTCCCATTAACTCGTTTGTTGCCCTTATGGGGCAAATGACCGTACTGATCGAGCAACAGGCTCGTATGATGGCAGATATTACACAGCTGCGAGCTACCATTGATTGACACACTACTGAGTTTACTAGGCTTTGTGGTGCTGTTGGTTATCTTCGGCGAGGGCTACGATGGATTCGTCGCCATTGGGATGATGGTGCAATTTCGAAGGAGATGATTGATTCTGATGATGCGACAATGCAGCTTAGTTGCTAGGTTGCCCATTGTCATTTTGTGACAAAATTGGGAAGTAGTATTTTTGAGGATATATATGATTTTAATTACTTGACATGATGTATCTAAAAATTTTCATGACATTCTAATTTTGTTTTTTGCTAGATTAAGTTTTGATGTTTTATAGTATCAATGTTTCATTTTGGTATATTGGGTTGCATTGATATTACGTCTTAATTTAGCTTATGATATGAAATTGAAAAGATGCATTATGAGTTATTAACTGCTTAAATCACTTTTACATTGTGTACTGGTTGATTTAACTGGTTGAATTGCTTTTACACTTAATACTGTTTCACATACATTTTACACTGGGTATTTAAGTTGTCTATTTCAGGAAACGGGTTTTGATAAATAAAAAGCAGAATTCGATCAAGACAGTTATTGGTTGTGTTTATCTTTGAGTCTATAATTTTATTTCACTACTACCTTGACTTTATATTGTATTTTTATCACATAATGCCAAAATGGCGAGCTTGTTAGGTATTTGATGTAATTGGTAACATGTGAACAAAATGGACTAAAATTAATATGTTGTAAAAGTCAAGGAATAATGTGAAAATAGTAGAAATTGTTTTATATTAGGTCTAAGGTTCGAGAATGGAAAAGAAAGGAAAATGGCGCCGCAATTTCGTTGGACTATCGCCATAACTTAGCTCGAGCGTCAGAACCAGTAACACTGTTGCTAGCTTGTCATCCGGGCTTCGCTCGAACGACAAACTTTCACTCTCTTGTTGTCCATCTCTCGCTCGCGCGACAGGGTTATCCGGAGAATTTTTAATTCGATTTTTTAAGGCTTTTATCCGAATCATTCATTCCTTAACCTACATATAAATAGCAAAACATCTCTAAACGTTTTGAACAAGGTTGAACATTGAGAGAGACACATTCTTTTCATATCATCTTCATAAATTTTCTTTCAACCTTCATTCTGTAATTGGATATTGGCGGTAAAGACATCAAATTCACAATCCAAATACCAAACTGTTGCTTCCTACATATCTGTCAGAGTTTTGAAGATCAAGGGAAGGTGACTGGAGTTCCATCGTTGAAGAGCGTGGAGTTCTTCGTTAATCCACATGAAATAAACGAATTCACAAAGTTAGAAGTTGCTGCAGGAGAGTGCAATCCAGAAGAGCTTTGAAAAATGCAGCTGGGAGTTGGTGCAGAAGCACGAAATACAAGAGAACTGTGGGAATTGCAGTCGGGAGGTCAGAAAGTACTAGTGGTAGTTGAGTCGGCGGACAGTAAGTTTTAATTCGTTTATAGTGGATTGTTGACTTGCAAAGTGCTCGGAGTTTTTACCCGGTTGGGGTTTCTCCGTGATCATATCTTGTGTTAGTTTATTGCTTTCATAACTGCGGTATTTCAACATAGAAAAAAATTGAATTGTATGATTAATCATCTAGAGATAATTAATAGTGACTTGTTGCTATTTAATTATTAAGTTATTTTAATTCCACGTAATCACCTATTCATCCCTCTCTAGGTGTAGTTTGGGTCGAACTTCGTATTTTCACAATCAATCAAAGTATTTTAATGAGAAGATGAAGAGGAAATAAATGCAATGTAGATTCAAGAATCTTCTCAAGATCTATCTCTCTTTTAATGAATAATTGTAATAAATTAAGTACTAAAAGAGAAATGAGAAACTTAATGAATATGATAATTTTATAAGTTTGATTCAATCAATCAAAGTTTTCAGAATGAAGAAGTGGAAAAGTAAATGCAAAGTCGGTGCAAAAATCTTCTTCAAATATATATTTCAAATGTGGGCTTTTAAAGAATGTTTTTCACTTTATCTTTCAAGGTTAATAACATTGTAAAAATTTAAATATCAAATTGACACACGTACCTTTTTGAAAAATAAATTTTTATGCAAGTGTTTTTATGAAATAATATTTTCGTGCATAAAACGATTTTTGAGCTTTTATCAGTCATTGCTAAATATCGAAATATTAGTAGTTTTATATTTGAAATAAGAAATCTAAATTTTGTTCTTATTTCAAAATTTGCTTTTTAGACTTCTCGTCTTGATATTTCTTAGATGCTGTCTCTCATACTCTTGTTCTTGATTTTTCTTGACGTTTGTCTTTTAAGCTCTCGTCTCGAGTGATATTGCTATTACTGGAACTGACTTTAGATTGATATCTCAACTTCAAAACCGATTGAAGGTTTTTTTTTTCATATTAAGGCCCCTTGCAGTATTTCTTGGGTCTTGAGGTGCATTCAAGTCTAGCCGGAACATACCTGCATCAACATAAGTATATGGAGGAGTTGATTACTTTGGTTGGACTTCAGGATGGTCGCTCAGTGGATACTCCTTTGGAGGTGAATGTGTAGAATCATAAGGAGAAGTATCGCAAGGAGAAGGGTGGCCTTCTTCCTAATCCCTCTCTATATCGCCAGTTAGTGCGTAGTTTGAATTATCTTACTATTACTCGACCCAATATTTCTTTTGTTGTGAAACAAGTCTATCAATTTATGCATGCTCCACAAAATCTCCACTTGGTTACAGTTCGCCGGATTATTCGATACTTGCTGGTTACACTTGATAGGGGTCTTTTCTTTCTTGTCAATTCATCTCTTTGGTTAGTAGGTTATAGTAATGCTAATTAAGTTGGTTATGTGGATAATCGTCACTCAATTACAGGATGGTGTATGTTTCTTCAGAGTGTGTTCGTTCCTTGTTGAAGGTAGAAGCAATACCATGTCTCAAAATCTTCCACTTAATTTAAGTATCGTGCTATGTCTTCTGTCTGTTCTGAGATTGTTTGATTTCAAGGTCTTCTAGCGGAGCTCGGTTGTCCTCAACTTGAACCTACTCCGCTTCATGCTGACAACACTAGTGCTATTCAAATTGTTGCTAATCCTGTATTACATAAGCGCTCTAAGCTCGTTAAATTAAATTGTCATTCTATTCATGAGGTTTATGACGGTACACCTTACCTTTCCACCCACTGATGTTCAGATTGCAGATGTGTTTACCAAGCCATTAGCTTGACGGTGGCATCAGTTTCTTGTTGGCAAATTGATGCTCCTTGATCGTTCGCATCAATTTGAGGAGGGATGTCAATGAGATCATGAAGATTACGGTATGAAATATTGTCTTTTATATTACCATATATATGATTAATTGTATTTTGGGTGGTGATTTCACTTTACTATAAATTGTATCATATTACCATGTACTATGTAATACTCAATCTATGTAACGCAAAGTATCACCTCAAGGGAAGATCATTGAATCAAATACTGACATTTAAGAGGTCAATGTGGCATCAGCACCAAATCTTTTTTTTTCCTTTTAATTTAAAGACGGGAATTGAAAAAGAATACTATTTCTACAAAGGATTTTATATTAGCATGTTAGCTCTGATATCAATTGTTGTATGTAATATTAATCATGCTAAGAATCAAAATTCGAAATTCATAGTTTACAAGATACACCTGCAGAAGACATCTTCGATGCAAATTTCAGTAGCTAAATCTTCCCCTCCTTGCTCGTCACAAAAGTATTAGCCGTTAATGGAGCAAACCAATAAACACATGGAGTGAAGAGGGGACCTAGCCTCTTATTATTTATAGAAAACTTATTGAGCCCTCTCATTAATAACTTCAACCCTAATTAGGGTTTAGATCTTCCTAATCTACATATTTAAATTACCACATTACAAAGGATATAATCCTACATAACTAAGTGTAAAAGGCCTTAAGTGATCACTAACATATTGGGTTTAACTATAGTATCATTATGAGTTATACATTTAACTCATTTTATAAAACATAAAATTTGCAATAAATGGTAAGCCCATAGTTTGAAATCATTCTAATAGAATTTTTAGGAAATCTATGTTCACCCAGTATCATCTCCAGGATTGGAAATGAGGTTGATGGCTTCGGCTAAGAAGGTGGAAGTGATGCAATTATTTTTGCGTATGTATTCAATCACGAGTGCTCATTACTATGATTCTTATTGGAATTGTACTATTTCATTTTTCAATTTTTACAAACATTTCTTAGTCAGAATTGTCCTTAAAATATGTTTATAAAGGATGAAATATACGTTTGACAATTATAAATACTAATTACAATTCATCCCTAAATTGAAGTGGACGGTACTCAATTGGATGACTCGACTCAAGTGGTCCTATTCGTAACAAGGTTTCCTTATTATGAAAGGAATATAATTCAATTTGGGACTTGAAAGGAGGCATTTTTCTGTGAGAATTGGTCGCTCGGAAGCTTTTTATTTATAATCAATTCAAATTAGGTTGTACACAATCTTTTGTTATCATTTTCTAAATTTGTATTATTTTAAAACATTTGAAGTTTTTTTCTTTTACTAAATTCGATATATAAGTAAAATTGGAAATTTGTGGTTTTCTTTGAACTTTAGCCCTTAGTATTCTGTCTTAGTGCATATTTAGCAACGGAATGTACAGAAAACTGAGATCTTACAAATGTGCTATACATAGATTCATACAATGTCCATTATTTATGAGACTAACGAAAATCAAACCTCGTGAAATGTAACCTAACTATGGGAGAGATAGGGATGGCAATAGAGCAGATCAAGGTCAAGATAGCTATTTTCATCTTTTGCCCTCATCGGGTATTTTTGTCAATTTACCACATCATAATATCCTATTAAACCGAAACAGTTTTAAGGTGAGGCAGGGCGGAGCACGGCATATCGCCTACCCCTTTTATTTTTTTATTTTTATTTTTTTTAATGACATTATTTTTTTTTTTTTTTCAATTTGTTAAGAATAATTCATATTCCCTTTAGAAGGGATGATGATTCTTTTTTCTTTTTCTTTTTTTTTTTTTTTTGATAAAAAACTTAAATTTAAA
>CAIGRP010133627.1:0-10699 GCA_903798385.1 Fraxinus cuspidata | reverse complement strand
TTGCTAAGAAGTTTAAGGCTCTTTCCTATATCCAATCAGCTGTCTCAGATGCTATCTTCACTAGAATTATAACCTATAAAATAGCAAAGGAAGCTTGAGACAGATTAAAAGAGGAATTTCGAGGAAATGAGAGAATCAGGCCAATGCAGGTCTTGAATCTGAGAAGGGACTTTGAAACTCTAACAATGAAGGATTCAGAATCTGTTAAGNATAAAATAGCAAAGGAAGCTTGAGACAGATTAAAAGAGGAATTTCGAGGAAATGAGAGAATCAGGCCAATGCAGGTCTTGAATCTGAGAAGGGACTTTGAAACTCTAACAATGAAGGATTCAGAATCTGTTAAGGAGTTCTCTGATAGGTTGATGAATGTGGTAAATCATATCAGGTTGTTAAGTGATGATTTGCCAGACAAAAGAGTAGTGGAGAAGGTCTTGATCAGCCTACCTGAAAAGTTTGAAGCTAAGATCTCCTCACTTGAAGATTCCAAGGATTTGTCTGTTATCTCCTTGTCTGAATTAGTTAATGCAATACAAGCCACAGAGTAGATGAGATTATTAAAGTAAGAGGAACAGGTTGAAAGTGTGTTACTTGCTAAGGGAAAGCATAAAGCTCAAATGAGCTATGCTGTAAAGAAAACAATAAATGAAAAGAAGGAAACTGAGAACCAGAAAGGTGTTGGTAAAGGAGATAAATATCCACCATGTCCATATTGCAAGAGGAAGGGACATTCACCAAAATGGTGTTTGTTCAGGCCAGGAGTGTAATGTAGGGCTTGCAAACAATTTGGCCATATAGAGAAAGTTTGTAAAAATCATAAAGAGAAGCAGGAACCACAGCAAGCCCAAGTTGCAGAGAATCACCAGCAGGAAGAACATTTGTTCACAGCTTTGAACTTGAAGGTTTGCAGTAGTGATGAAGCTTGGCTATTGGACAGTGGCTGCAGTCATCATATGACCTCTAATCCTAACATCTTTGTTGAGTTGAATGATGTATATAGATCAAGAGTTAAAGTGGGGAATGGAGAGTTTGTTGAGGCGAAGTGTGTTGGTGAAATCTCTGTACAGACCTCTACATGTACCAAGTATATATATGATGTTTTATATATTCTAAACATTGATCAAAATTTAATAACTGTTGGTCAATTGATTGAGAAAAATTATACACTGGTATTAAAAGATAAGGGATGCACTATACTTGATCCTAAAAATCAAGAATTAATGACCATTGGCATGAGAAATATGAGCTTCCCACTAGAATGGAAAAATGTAGAAGACCAGGCAATTGCAGAAACTGTCATTGAGTCTACTTTTTGGCACAAAAGGTTTGGTCATACTAACTACACTTCACTTAAGCAAATGCATGATCTGGGATTAGATAAAAATGTTCCTGAAATCAGTCATGATAACTGTATGTGTGATGTATGCCAACTTGGGAAACAAACCAGATTGTCTTTTCCAAAGAATCAAGCAAAAAGGGCTACAAAAAGGCTTGAACTGATACACTCAGATGTCTGTGGACCAATGAGGACATCAACATTGAATGGAAGCAAATATTTTATTCTCTTCATTGATGATATGTCAAGAATGTGCTGGGTATATTTCTTAAAGATGAAATCAGAGGTATCAAGTGTGTTTCAGAGGTTTAAAAGCTTGGTAGAATATGAATCTGATAGCAAAATCAAAGCCATCAGGTCTGATAATAGAACAGAGCACTGCTGTAGCCAGTTTGAAAAATTTTGTGAAGAAATGGGGATAAAACATCAATTAACTGTCCCCTATTCTCCACAACAGAATGGAGCATGTGAAAGAAAGAATAAAATGGTTATGGAAATAGCTAAATGCTTGATGATTGAGAAGAAAGTTCCAAGAGAGTTCTGGGCAGAAGCTGTGAATACTACAGTGTATCTACTTAATAGATTGCCTACAAAATCATTAGATAAAAAGACTCCTTTTGAAGCTTGGTACGGAACTAAACCATATGTTTCTCATCTAAAAGTGTTTGGGAGCCTATGCTATACACATGTACCTGAAGTGAAGAGAGATAAGCTGAGTCAAAAGGCAGAGGTTGGGGTTCTAGTAGGCTACTGCAGCAATACAAAAGGGTATAGAGTCTTCAATCCTCATACCAAGAAAATAATCTCTAGCAGGGACATTAACGTTGATGAATAAGCCTCTTGGAATTGAGAATCAACTGATGACTATCAATCTCATATTCCAAAAGCAACAGCTCAGATAAATAGTGTTGATGTCAATAAAGAAGAGGCAACATCTGATAGTGAGTCTGATTCAAAGAATATTGTTCTAAGAACTTGGTCACTTGCATATATATATATATGCTAGGTGTAATTCAGCCACTTTGGAACCTTCAAACTTTGCTGAGGCTGCAAGCTCAAAAGAATGGTTGGCTGCAATGAAAGAGGAGTTAAATATGATCAAGAAAAATGGGACCTGGTTGCTAGTTGACAGACCAAGAGATAAGAGTGTAATTAGGGTGAAATGGGTGTACAAATCAAAACTAAATCCAGATGGATCGGTGAACAAGCTAAATGCCAGACTGGTAATGAAGGGGTATGCTCAACAATATAGTGTGGACTTCAATGACACATTTGCACCAGTAGCAAGGTATGAAACCATTAGATTGCTATTTCCAATAGCAGTACATAGAGGCTGGGAGATTTACCAATTAGATGTCAAGTCAGCATTTCTGAATGGACACTTAGGGGAAGAAATATTCATTGATTAGCCAGAAGGTTTCCAAGTTGCTGGGAACGAGGACAAAGTATACTTGCTGAAGAAAGCCTTGTATGGCTTCAAATAGGCTCCAAGAGCCAGGTATAGTAAGATAGATGAACATCTAAACATACTTGGATTTTTAAAAAGCATGAATGAGCAAACGTTGTACATAAAGGAGGAGATTTTGAAGGAGAAAAATGAGATGATCATCATCTCATTATAAGTAAATGATCTTCTGATTACTGGTAGTAGTTGCACATTAATTGAGCAAGTAAAAGATGAATTGAAAAAGATATTTGAGATGACATACCTTGGAAAGATGCAATACTTTCTTGGCATGGAAATATCTCAAACTCAAAACGGGATATTTGTTTGCCAAAAGAAATTCATCAGAGCACTAAAGAAGTTCAGTATGGAAAGATGTAAACCAGTAAATACTTTATTAGTTTTGAATTGAAACTAATGAAGGATGATGGAGCCAAGAAGGTAGATGAGAAAGTGTATAGAAGCATAGTTGGATGCCTATTATATCTGACTTCTACTAGACTAGATATCTCTTTTACAGCTAACATCTTATCTAGGTTCAGAGAGGAGTCTAATGAACTTCATTTCCAGGTAGCTAAAAGGGTGTTGAGATATGTAAAAGGAACAGAGGAGTTGGGGATTTGGTTTAGTAGATCATAAAAGCTGCTGTTTACTGGTTTTACAGAAAGTCAATGGGCTGGTTCAATTGATGATATGAAAAGTACCCCAGCTATATATTTTATGTTGATTCAAACATATTGTGTTGGAATTCCATGAAGCAGAAAACCGTAGCTCAATCCACTGCAGAGGCAAAATATATAGCAGCTTCACAGACTACCAATCAAGCTATTTGGCTTAGAAAAGTGTTGGAGAATTTGAAGCACAATCAAGATGAAGCCACAACCATCTTTTGTGACAACCAGTCAGCTATCACAATGGTGAAAAATCTGGTTTTTCATGGAAAGACAAAGCACAAAAAAATCAAGTATCATTCAATAAGAGAAGCTCAATTTAGGAAGGATATGGAATTGATGCATTGCAGCTCTGAGGACCAATGTGCTGATATTTTCACTAAGTCATAGCCTAAAGGAAGTTTTGAAACATTGAGGAGTTACTTTAGTGTTTCCAACAAAAGTCTCAAGGAGGAGTATTGACATTTAGCATTGATACTTTTGTTGTCACTAGTCCTATATTTTTGAAGTACTAAATTCTAGCTTAAGTTGTATTTTACAAGCTAAGTAAAGTAAGGTTCTGTAGTGATAAAGCAGCTGTCAAATGTGTAAGGTGGTAGTAGGTAAAAATAGTGGTTGGTCAGACACTTTTGTGCTGTAAAAGAATGATAGCTGCTATATATGTTTCAGCCGGTTTCTTACTCACTTTATGTATGAATGAAAATTTATATTCTCCATCTCTTTGAGTTCAGATAACAATAGTAAACACCAGTTCAGTCAGTTAGGGATGAGTATCCTATTAAAAAAAATATTTACTTTGTGGAAGAGCGAAGAACCGACATACATGATGCACTGCCAAAAAGGATAAGAACTAATCAGCATTTGAAATTGAAGACTGACCTGAAAGTCAGAAATTGTCACATTCTTTTTATCTCTAAAAAATAAAAACTCTCAAGAAAGGAAAAGATGGTAGTAGTAAATTTTTATAGATCATATCCTGCAATAAGAAATTAAGCATTCCGGTTTACGATTTTTGAAAACATGAAAGTCTCCTAGCTTTGTTGGTTTTTATGGGAAACGAGGAAACTGTTACACATTCATATAAAAAACATGCATATTTTATGTCTAATGTTTCGTAACAGAAAACATTTGAATAAAAACTATCGAAACTGTAAGGAAAGATTAGTATTTGATTAAACAAACATATACGATATACTATTAAAATGTTGTTCAAGATATACAATGAGAGTGATTTGGTAGTGATGAAAGTGGATCAATCATGGGATAACCAATTGGAGCCAAAAGAAAACAAAACGAAATAAAATAAAAATGGCCTGGACTATCACCTAGCCATGAAATGCCAAACCCGAGCCCTTTTTGGTGTACCGGCCGATAGTCCAGTAGAATTTTTTAGTCGTTGGGGGGTTTATCACATGTAAATACAAATCAGTTTTTTTCTATTGAGTTAGCACAGGCAGTCGTCCTCACTCATCAGGTGCTGGCTCCACCCCTGTTAGTGTGTAGAAGGTGTTCAAACAAAATACATTTTGTTGGACAAATTGATGCATTTATAGTATGTTAACTTAAAATACGTACATGCAAAGACGATAAAATTGAGACCTACACTTGATAAATATCGAATATAATTTAAAATTATTGAAATCAAAATATGCACACAAATTTCAACTTATTAAATGTAGAAATTAGAAGGAGGTGAAATGAAGCAAGGTATGCAATGCAAATCTCCTTACGGTAGATTTTGGCCCCTACGCTATAGCTAATAGAATCAAATGGACGTCCTTGTCTCAAAATACAACGCTTCCTCCAAAATTAATACAACACAATACTAGTTTATAAGACAAACCAACGCTTGACTGTAATCTTATAGAACAGAAGATATTAAATATTAAATATCAAAAATGAAATTCAAAATAATTTGAAATTTATTTTGACATAATTTGGAGAATGAAAGAATTAGAAATCAATTATTTGTAATTGATTTGGAGTCAAGAAATAGAATTAGGAGGATCCTATTTATAGATTTTTTTTAAATGGTCGCATCTTTTGGCACCATTTTATATACAACCATTAGATCGCATCATTTCATGATCGGTGGTCTAGTACAGCTTACGAAAGGTCATGATTTATCGTTATGCACATTTGCACTTGAAGGGTCGCATACAATCTTTGTACCTATTGAAAACTTTTCAATTCACACCTATAAAAGCATACCGTAAATTCCAAAAATGGATGCCAAGACACTCTTAAAGTAAAGGTTAAGGGTTTGAATTCTAAGAATGCGACATAAATTCGTAAGGGGTGAGATGAATTCAGGCTTTCCCAGAGCAGACAATACGTAAGTCAATGACTTTGCATAGTGCCTGGGTAATTAAAGTGGCACAATTGGACAAATCGTTAGTAGCTCATGGCCTTCTCTGATGATGGAAGAAACAGCCACATGCACTCCAATGGTTAAGTTAGTCAAATGTAGTAGTATATTTGGGTGTGCAATGATCAGAAGACGTAAACCACATTAGTGTAGGGAACTAGGGTACATGATATTGGAAAATGGGAGAGAGAAATCTTACTTTTAGTGTGTAAAATTAAATTATCTTTAAAAGACACTAAGTGTGAATTTTTATAGTTGAAGATGAGAAATTGTCACCGTTGGATCAAGAGACACATGGCATCATCCTGATGATCGAGGTGTCTTCTCCTAGGCATAACTCCATCAATCATAGGATGATTTGCATTTAATTTTCTGTGAAAATGGCCATCCTAGAGTTTAGGTTTGACATGTGAAATATAAAGTGACAATTTGACCTTTGAAGTACCTGCTGCAGAAATGTCACATCAATCAATCCTAGAAATTTTTTATACAAAAGATCTTTTGGAAGAGGTGAGATGGAATGTGCTTTTCATCAAAAAAGCGGCTAATTCCTTGAATTCCCTTCTGCAGTAGGTGATAACACCTCATTTAAGCTATGAAGGGTCGGGTTTTACACGATCCTCAATGGAAGAAGTATATATCACCTTAACTACTTTATGTATGGCCTCACCTCTTCTAGGAGGATGGTGATGTAGAATATGGGATTAATTGGCTCACGATACTTGGGAAAGCTCATAAATGGATGCTCCTTTGGAGGCATCTAGCTTCCTTTTCTTGATACACCTGATAGTTTTGTTCACTTCTTCAACTTAGCTATTTGATTGACAGTGGTGAGGTGTTGACCAGTTTTTCTTGATTCCTAGCTCCTCCCAAAGCTCTTTGTTGAGTGGAGAATGTCGAAAGACATATGATGTTCTTCCAAAGGAATTTGAAAGTTGGCTCTTGTGATCTTAGCCAATGGTTCAGCCTCTACCCACTTTGTGAAGTAATCAGTAGCAAAAATGGCATATCTTTTGTTGTCTCTTCCTTTTGGCATGGGACCTTTAGGTCAATTTCTCACTTAGAAAATGGCCAAGGGCTAAATACAACTGTAAGCTCTTGGGATGGTTGCCTTTGTACTGTACGGAAATGTTGGAACTTGTTGCACTTTCGCACAAATTCAAGGATATCCTTTTCCAAGGTAAGCCAATAGTAACCATGCCTAAGCACCTTTTGCGTGAGTGCAGTTCCTCGATACGATTGCCATATATGCCTTCATGAATTCTTCAAAGGACGTATATTACCTCATTTCTTCTTGTGCATCGTAGGAGGGACGAAGAGAAGCCTTTCTTGTACAACATATTATAATAGAGAATGCAATGTGTAGCTTTTATTCTGAACTTGTGGGCTTCATCCTTGTTGCCAGGTAAAACTTGATTCATGAGAAAGACAATGATTGATTGCATCCATGATGAGGTATCTTTAACCTACATCACCTTTTCTTTGTTAGATATGGAAGGTCTGGAGAGGTACTCAATTGAAACTATCTTGAGTAGCTCAAAATCTTTGCTGCTGGCGAGCTTGGATAGAGCATTGGCTTTGGCATTTGTGCTAACTCAAACTTTTCAAAATATGGAAGAGATCCATAACCTATTTAAGGTATGGCGCCTAGCTTTTGTCTTTTGTAGTGAACTTATCATTGACTTAGCTTACTACTAGTTGGGAATTGCTATTTATGAGTAGCCTCTTCATTTACATTTTCCTAGCTAATATGAGGTCAGTTTTTTCCTTTTGGACTTACTAAGACCACTCTTAACCTTAGCCTGTCTTTCTAGACGAGCCATCTATGAAAAGGCCCCAAGTGAGGGGCTTAACGGGTTCCATCGTCTCCTCTATTTTAGAACGTTAATAAATTCTACTACAAAGCCTATAAGGCTTGGCCTTTGGTGGAGGCTTTTAACGTGAAACAAGGTCAAATTCACTAAGTTTGTTAGTACATGTATCCTATGGGCTTGGAAGTATGGCCTCAACTTTCTAAAAGTGGTGATGAGGAAGATGGAAAGTTTCTCCATGTATGGATAGCAAGCGTCCACTTGTAGAAAGGCTTTTAATATGTCCTAGGTGTTTTTCAACTTTTGGAAAGTCTCTTTATGCTCCTATGTCTTTTTAAACTTCTTCCTTCCTTTACGAATTTTGAGACGAAGTGACTTCAGACTGCTACCACCGATAAGGCCCTGCACCTCCATTGTAGTTTGAGGGGACTTCATCTCAATGAAGGCATTAATCCTTTCAAGGCTATCCTCAATACCTCTTTGACTGACTAAACAGCTTAGGAACTTTGCAGAGGTGACATCAAATAAAAACTTACTAAATCAATACTAAATAAGTTCTTAAATAAATAAACACAAGCTTGGTGGGTCTCTTTTCACTTGCCACTTCGCCAGCCTCCACCTTGATTGCCTTGAACCTTTAATTTCCTGAAAGGAGATAAAGGAGGTGTGAGATAACATCTCTATAAGCACATAAGTACATGGATTAATATTGTATAGAATTTAAGGAATTTCATACATACACACATATGTTGCAAGACACGAAAATCTATACTGAACATAAACGGTATGGAATTTTTAGGCGTAACACTACTATACTCTGGTCCAAACTTAGATCATACATAAAGGGTCTCATAATCAGAGTTCCAAGAACATAGCTTATCCATATAATCTCATAAAATACTTATACACTTACTTGTATCTTGTGGAAGTCATAAAACAAATATTGAAATATATTTGAAACTTCAACCCTTGACCGATGTACTAATAAATGTAGTATATTTGTTTTTGCGTGTATTTTATAGAGAAATGAATGTACTTAAAAAAAGAGAACATATGATACTATTTATAGGGACCACCATGCATTAATTTCTAAATCTTTTAGTACTTTAGTGTAATAAGGAAATTATATTTATATGATATATTATTATCACAAAATCTTTAATTCCACAAAACACGTATAATAACGTTCATAATTTAAGTCACTCGAAGTTGGGTTATTACTGAATCGTTTACTATTTAGTCTTATGTGACAGAATGAAATAACCTCCATGTGCTAATTATATTCTTACCATGTATTTTAAGTTACTTGATTAATCACTAATAATCAAAAGTAAAATATACACATGTTGAAGGTTCTTGATAATTAAATGATAACAACTTATTATTATTGGCACGTTGATTCGTGAACGATCAATGACATTTCCTCTTGCAATCAAATGTGACTAGATAAGGAATCAGGCAAGTAAACCTCCCATTGTCTTTATGCGTATGTTAGATCTTTAAATGTATAAATGTCTTCCCTAAATTTGTTATTATGTGAACTTAATATCTGGTATTTATGTTTTATGTCATTAATGCTTCTCATAATATATTCATGCATGTCAATGTGTCTATAAGCATACATGGAGTTTCAAGGAATAAAAAATTTCCAAGTTTCATGAGTCAAAGAATATTTTTATTATGTATCCTGAATATTTTGGTAAGAGATGTACGTCTATACGATGAAATATGTGAGTTGGAAATGGGGGATCAGTGCCACCTAACCAATGTTTAATCTTCAATAATAATGTGAATGTTAACTGCTTTGTGGTACTTTAGGACGAATCGGATTTCAAATAATAATTGTCCACTGCATTCTACTGTGATATACCAAGTGAGATCATGATGTTAATGTTAATTTTTTAAAGAAATTGAAGATAAAGGGATACATATTGAAAAATACTTCTTATTTTAAAGTAATTCATAAGCATATCATAAGCATGCATAATATACATGAGGTTTTTTTACTGAGCGTTAGCTCATTCAACATCATCCCTCCTCATTTTCAGACGATGAAAGCAAGATCATTTGAGACGAAGACGTGTGGTGAGACGGACTCAATATTATTACATTTAAACTTCTCTAGAAGCAATACTTAGTTTTATATGCACCACATCAAAATACACCACTAGGTTTTCAGTAGGTAGAAAAGAAATCTTCATTGGAAGAAGTCATGACCAAGATGACTAAAATATCAATTCAATATATGCAAAGGACTGACAAGACTTAGCATATTTATGGGCTAATAAAACAAGACAAATAGCTAAGGCACTCTTAGAGAAACTATTAGGAGCTTTGCCAAGTGATATACTAAGACTAACCCCAAGGAATGTGTCAAAGCCATTACCACTTGCAGTGGAGTCCAGCTCTCCAAAATCAATGTGAAGAGATTAGTTACTACTAATCAAAATGTACCTTTCACAAGTCATGAGCACTTGGAAGATTCTAAGTGAAACAATGTAAGAGAAAGAGAAAAAGAATCAGTTCAAAGGTTAAGGCAACAGTTCCTACCAGAGTATACGTACCTCCTATACGGTTTCCATAGATATTACAAAAGCATAAGTTGGACAAACATTTTACCAAGTTCATAAACATCTTCAAGAAATTGCATATCAGCATACCATTTATAGATGCTCTAGCACAAGTGTCCAACTATGCCAAGTTTATGAAAAAGATACTCACAAATAGAAGGAAGTTGGAGGATCTCGGAACTATAATGTTATATGAAGAATGCATTACAATTCTACGAAATAAGCTACCACCTAAATTAAAGGATCTAGGGAGTTTCACAATCCCTTGCACTATTTGTGAATTAAAATTTGATAAGTTGTGTGATTTATGTTCAATTTTTAATCTTACACATTTATCTGTTTTCATGAAACTAAGTTTGGGATAGGCCAAAACAATTTCAATCTCTCTGCAATTGGCCGATGCTCCATAAAATATCCAAGGGAGGATTATCGAAGACATATTGGTGAAAGTGGATATGTTTATCTTTCTTGCTAATTTCGTTATTCTAGATATGGTTGAAGA
>CAIGRP010133617.1:0-17681 GCA_903798385.1 Fraxinus cuspidata | reverse complement strand
TTGCTAGGAAAACACGGAATTTTACTAGACGTTGGTAGGTAGCTTTGGCATTCTTGAGGCCGGAAGGCATCATCTTGTAACAATAAAGACATCAGTCAGTGATGAATACGATATGTTCCTAGTTTGGCTTGTAAATAGAGATTTGATTGTATCTTGAGTATGCATCCATGAATCTGAGTAACTCGTGTCCCGTCATTGCATCAACTATCTGATCTATCTGTGGTAGTGGAAAATTATCCCTAGGACATCCCTTATTAAGGTCAGTGAAGTCTATGCATACTCTCCAATCCCCATTACTTTTCTTTACAAGGTCTGGGTTAGCAACCCATTTAGAATATTTTGCTTCACAGATGAATCTGTTATGCAACAACTTTTGCACCTCTTTATTCAAGGCCTCGTACCTATCTGGATTTAAAGAATGACGTCGTAGTTGTTTAGGTCACACCAAGGGATTGATTCCCAACTTCTGGCAAGCGATCTCCAGGTCAATCCATTTCGCATGATTCCAAGTAAATACATCAAGATTCTATTTTATCAACTCTACTATCTGACTTCGGAGGGGTGGTCGGAGTTCATGGCCTATTTGAAGTTCTTTTGGTGGGTTACCCTGTTCGACCATTATTCTATCCAATTCTTCTACAGGCTCTCCACCTTTAACTTTTACACGTGGGTCTAATGTGGCAAGCTCATATTCGATCTGATGTACCACGTAAACTCCTGGGAAATGTGTTCATTCTTTTTCGCCGAACAAATTTTCATCGGCATTTCTTAGCCATATCTTTCTTACCCTTGAATTAACTTACTCCATGGGGCATGGGAAATTTAAGTGAGTAATAGACACAATTACTCTGAGATTGAATAACATGAGATGACCCATGATGGCGTCGTAGGGTGAGTTGGAATCAAATTCCACAAATTTAGCGTTCAATTTAGTTCGGCGTGGGGCTTCGCTGACTTCAATGGATAGCTTGATTAATCATTTTGCTTTAGTGAGGGTCCCATTAAGTCTTAGTACCATGTTTGGATGTGGTTGTAGAAAGCTCAGTGGAATACCTATCCATTCCAGTGTGTTGATGTAGAGTATGTTGAGAGAACTCCCAGTATCAACTAAAACCTTGGGAATGATAACTCTTACTATAGGTATTGAAACCACCATGATTCCAGAATAAGGGCACAGATCTACCTCCTTATCGTCGAACGATAGATGTTCATCCATTGCACTTTTACGGTGTTTCACGGTAATACCAATCTTAGAAAAGTCGGCTACTCTAGGCTTCTTCTGTCTTGTTTCCCTTACCTGATCCTTTTGATGGTCCCTCAGTATACAAATTTTAGGATTGGGTAGATCAATGTTGCATGCTCTCACCTCAACTTGATTACCGCATACTACACCAATTCTGCCAAGAGCGGGGAACTTTATGCAGTAATGGTATATTGAGGTGGCATCATGCAATTCATACAGTATGGGTCTCCCTAGTATGGCTTTGTAATTGGAGGGCAGGTCGACAACCATAAAGTCTGCTGGAATCCTTCTCTAAAGCGGAATCTCACCTAGTTCCATAATCAGGATAATCTGACATCAAGCTTCGATGGGATCCCCATAAAATCCTTGTAACCTCCTAGAATATGGCTGTAGATGTCGTTCCTAGATTCTCATTTGTTCCAGTGTTCAGGAGTACAACACATTGACCGAACTTCCATTATCCACGAGAGTTTGATGTATATGTATGCCACAATAGATATGGTTATGACCAACGCGTCACTTTGGTAATGTAAAACTCTGTACGAATCTTTTTTTGAGAATCCAAACCATTTTGAGTACGACGTAGCATCAGAGTTAGCCTCTGTTCACCCTACATCGTAATTCTGACAAATGGGTGCATCTCGTACCTACATATGTCTTACTCTTTTAGATCTTTCAATGCATTGTTTATCACCTATCAACTTTCTGATCTCAGCTCGAGGTGGGGGGTCCCGTACTTGGGGGAGTTGGATGACCTCGTTGGACCGTTCCTGATTGGTAAGGTTGTTGATTGCATGCTTGGTTGGTCTTTCTGGGTTTGGCTTCGAACCCTTGCAGATGGCCTCGTCGATTTAAAGACTCCACATTTCCTTTCAAGTTTCTGTAGTAATTTGTGTTGTCTCTTGCCAACCTATGATATCGACAATACTTTCCTTAGTTCTTTCCCGCTAAATTCTTTTTCTGAGGTTGGGGTTTAAAAATATCTATTTTCCTCCAGTTTGTAGAAAGACTTCCTCCAAGGTAGTATTTAGCAGGTGATAGTCATGGAACTTATTCAAATGAGGCTTAGGACGATCTCTACCCCTCCTGTCCTTTCTTTTTTCACGATTGAACTCTTTGTCCATTTTTTTCTCCTTGGCTTGATGTGAGGATTGTAGATTCCCCTTAGCTTCATCCTGATTTAATGTGGTTTCTTCTACACTTATGTGTTTCTTTGCTTGATTAAGGAACTCATGATATGTCCGAGGTCCGTCTTCATGTGCAAACCATCAAAATCTCATTCTAAGCCCTAACCAAGAAAGAGCTGCCATGGCGTAGCATCGTCAGAGATCTTTTCAACTTCCATGGACTGTTTGTTGAACCTACTAAGATAGCTTTTAAGCGATCCATTTTTCCCTTTCTTAATGCCCACCAACCGTTCTTTAGGGGTGGTTCTAGCTTTGAAACCCATGAATTGGACTCGAAAAACTATGGCAAGATCGTTCAAGTTTTTTATAGACCTATAGCCTCCTAAACCACATTTGAGCTTTATTTCCTAACGTTAATGGAAAGGCCCAACATATAATGGCATCACTTGCTCCTTACAACTCTATCCAAGAAACATACTTATCCAGGTGACTAAGAGGATCTCGTTCTCCTTCGTACCCAGTTAGCTGTGGCATTTTTAATTTATCGGGCAAAGGTTCAGCAAGAATGTCTTTCATATAAGGGAAATGACATTTCGTAAGATATTCCTCTGTACTTCCTTTGTTTCAGGCTTCTAGGTCAGCAATGCGCTTTTTTAAGCATTCATTTCAGGTTCTACCAACTCCTTCAAACGTTCAACACAAGGTTCAACACGTTCGCTCCGAGGTGTTAGTGAGCACTGAGAGCCCGATCTACTGGACACACTACCAGCCTTCCTGGTAATAGGCTTTACCATTGTCGAAAAACTCCTAATCTCTTCAGTTCGGCTTCTAGAAGATTTCTATCCTGAAAAATAGAGAGATCTTTTGATGGGATGTCTAGTTTTCTTCCTATCTGAGGACTCCACATCGGTTTCGAGTAGAAGAACACGAGTTTGGTTTCATTCCAATCTATTGTATGCGTATGTCAACTTCTCAATAGCTTCTCTCATGACGGTCATTTGAGGGTCACCATCTTCATTTCGACTTTGTTCCTTTTCAGTATTATGGGAAACATTAGTCTATCCAGGAGAAGTGTGGGATTGATTTCCTGATGCTGAAACGTTCTCCATAGTGGTACTCTATTGTGGGTTTTATGGAGAAATGGGGCTGCTTATACAAATTCAAAGGCCCTCCTTCTAGCGCCAAACTATTGATGTCGAAGAATGTATAGACAAAATTCAAGCCAACTTATGATATAAATAGAGGTTTTAATTGATAACGACTTGTCAATTACAAGTGTAAACTTCTCATCTTTCTCTCACCTCCCTTCTTAAGAAAACTGCCCTCCCTTTTATAAGGAAGCATCAGCATGTATACGCCACATTCCCATCTTATCAGCTATAGTACCGAGCCAAAAACTTGTGCCAATGGCTTGTCCTGATTTGTTCCTAAGGTCAGCTTCAGTAAGTCATCATGAATCTATCTTGCATGTGGCCCTCAGTAATTAATGAACTAATTACGAAATGAAGCTATAACATGTCATTGGTAGAATTATGAGGTACTGACACGAGCCTGTCCAAATGTAATTGAATGATTGGAAGTTTTGATAGTATGTAAGGAATCTCCGATCATTATATCTCCTCAAATAATGTAATTTAGCATGAGCTTAATGTATATAACAAACTTTGTTTAATGAGGCCGCAAATTGGATGTCAACATGATACATAATGAAAAATATTTTTTTATTTAGAAGTAATTCATATGCATATCATAATCATGTATCCTATGTATGGGGTTTGCTTACTGAGCATAGCTCATCCCACGCTATCCCTTCCCATTTTCAGATGATGAAGGCAAGATGATGTGAGGTGATGACTTCTTGGTGACACGGACTCAATACTATCATATTTAAATGTTGAATTCATTTTTGTAATTGAACTTAAAAAATTCAATTTAATTTTTCTACATTTTGTTGACTACAAATGATTTTAAAATAATAAGCCATTGATACTTATTATGGCAAAGAAAAATTTAATTGTTAATTCATGATTTTAAAAAGGGAATGAAGTGATAATACTTCTAGACCTAAGTATCTACATTTGGGGGTGTTACAGTAGAGGTGATGCACTACCCTAGCCGAAGTCCTATGCCGAAGTATCATATTGTAGCTGACCTCCATCTATGAGGGGTACTATACATGTTGTAGAAGTGAGCCTCCTTATTCAACCAAAGACACCTCCCATTTTACATCTCTTTCAAGAGATCTTTTACATCCATGATCTTATGGGAGTGATTAATGTGACCTCCTGTAGCACCACAAATGTCAAGTCATGTCATCCTAGTAAGTAGGTATGCAGACCTAAGCCATAGAGTGACTACATTTTCAGAATGCATTAAATGCCACAGGTCCTATGATGTATGATGTAACCCCTATGTCGAGACGATTTAGACATAGGATAAAGCTACATACTTCTTTATCCAACGGCCACCATTTCAGCCAAGCTACTATAAAAGCTCACCACTCACAACAACTCAAGGGTAATGCAATTTTCACTCTCAAATGAAAAGAATTGCTCTCTATAATCATATATCTATCCCTAGTGTCTATACACTTTTGTGGCTTGCTCCTTCAAGCTCGTCCAGCACTTAATATATTTCTTACCATCGACTGACTTAACCAACGTAGTGCTCACGACCACATCTTCCACCACCGGAGAAGGCCACGGTGACTAACGATTTGCTCAAGTGCATAGGAAAGAAACTTCGTAAATACAAGTGGGCCCAGGATCTGTTAACATGTTGAAGGTACATTTTTTGGGGTCAATAGGTACAATGACATTCAAATAGCAATTATTATACAAAATCAAGAATTAGAATTGTATTATTATCAATCTTTCCTCACCCATCTAACACACCTTTTGACGAGTCGTTTACATTCTTCTATTGTTATTTTATTGACATGTACATTATAATTTTTTGCATTGCATATAATGTATTGTTTATGTTTATGTTTAGGGATGTTGATGGTGATTATTAACGATATCTATATATGATGGCCAATATTGTGTAATTGTTTTATGCGTTTCCATGTCATCGCTTTGTAATATGTATTGAAAGTACGAAAAAAATTGAAAAAATTTCAGATAGAATATTTATTGTTTTCTTTCTTTTTTTTTATGCTTATGTAAGTTAGATAACCTGTAGGTTAATGATAATATTATTGGAATTAATTGTGCTTTAGATTTACTATGAGATTATGAAACTTTGATTGTTTTGAAGCTTTCTATTGATACACTTTGTACATGATAGTCATATTAATAAAAGTGTTTCTTTGAAGTAATTACTTGAATAGATTGAAAACATTTTAATGTAGTTTGATTGACAAATTGAAAACCAAACCATATATACTGTTATGAATTGATAAAATGATAACAACAATAATGAAATAAACCAAACAAAAACAAGAACACTAAGATTTATGTAGAAACCTAACATGAGAAAAAACCATAGGCAGATGAGAAGAATTTCACTATAATCAATAATAAATGTGTTTACAACAAGATCCATATATTCTCAATTAAGATCTAAAGCTATTAAGATGTTGTACGAATGTTATGATCTCAATGCAAGTCTTGGAGAATATGTACAAGCCCTAAAATCCGAGTTGTATATGAATAGGAGTCCAGAAAATGCGTTAAAACATGAAATTGACCTGGACCGAATAAACACGTAGCTCGAGCGCCATCAAGCGGCAACTTCGTCGTTCAAGTGTCAATGGGGCGTCAAGTCTCTTTTGAAAATTTTAACAATGCCGTTTGAGTGCCACTCTAGTGGCTAGCAAGCGAAATTATGGTAACTTTTATCCCCAGTCCATTATTTGATCTTTTTAAGACCACTTCAACCAAAACTCCAATACTCACTAAAATTTGGATCAAATTACAACAAATCTCCACCTTGAACCAAATTCTAATACAAATAGTTCCAAAACACATCTCCAAGTAAACACCACTCCACCTCTTCCAGACAAGCCCTAACAAGCTAGATCATTGACAAACACCAACTAAATTCAAGTAATGATCAAATTTAGCAATGAGAAGTGGTTTGTCATCATATCAATGGATTATCCTTGGTATCAACCTTGCTCACTACAATACTATCATGAGCATTCACATCACGCACAAAGTGATACCTTACATCAATGTGCTTAGTCCTCTCGTGAATTATCCGATCCTTAGTTAGAAAGATAGAACTCTAACTCTCATAATATATTGTAGAAATTTACAAGTATTCATTGATTTCACCAATTAATCCCCTCAACCACATAGCCTCTTTATGTCCCTCTGTAATGGCTATGTACTCTGCCTTTGTTGTAGACAAAACTACTGTATTATGTAAAGTATCTTTCCAGGTGGAAGCATAGCCTCCAAGGGTAAACACATACTTCGTAAGTGATCTCCTCTTATCATGATCCCCTACATAATTTGAATCCACATACCCAATGATATTATATATTTCTATCAAAATGCTTACAAGCATTATTAGAGCCCCTTAAGTATCTGAATAATCACTACACTACTTTCCAATGTTCCTTGCCAGGATTTGCCATGTACCCACTAATTTCATTGGCTGAATGTGCCAAATCTAGTCTTGGACAAACTATAGCATACATAAGCGAACCAACTACACTCAAATAAAGAACTTGAGACATATAATCAATGTCTTCATCTAACTGAGGACACAAGCCAAATGATAATTTAAAGTGGGTAGGTAAGGGGGTACTAACAGCCTTTACATTCAACATATTAAACGCGTGAAATATCTTTTTAATATACCCCTTCTAACTCAAATACAATTTGCTAACTTTCATATCCCTTAAGATCTCCATACCAAGAATCTTCTTTGTTGCACCTAAGTCTTTCATCTGAAACACCTTACAAAGCAAAGTTTTTACTTTTCTGGCCTCTACTTTATCCTTGGCTACTATGAGCATATTATCAACATATAATAACAAATATGTAATCGATCCACAACTATAAAAACTGCTTCCAATGAAATTATAAGTATTCATGAATAAATTGAACCTTTTATACCACTGTCTCGACGATTGCCTCGGTCCATACAAGGACTTATTCAACAAGAACACATAGTTTTCATTTTCAGAGATTATGAAACCCTTTATTTGTTGTATGTAAATCCTCTTCTCAAATTCTCCATGTAAGAATGTTGTCTTGGCATCCATCTACTTAAGCTCCAAGTCATTTTTAGCCACAACCCCAAGTAAAGCTCTAATTGAGCTATGTTTCACTATTGGTGAGAACACACTTGTAAAGTCAACATCTGGAATCTAATCGTAGCCCTTTGCTACCAATCTTACCTTTTACCTTCCATCTTCAATCCATGATGTCCCTTTCTTCTTTTTGAAAACCTATTTGCAATGAGCAACCTTTTTATCTCTAGGTAATTTCACCAATTCCCAAGTAAGTACTATTTTATTCAATAACTCCATCTCCTTCTGTATAGCAATCAACATATGCTAGAATCACTACAACCGACTGTTTTTGAATATGTAACGCCTCCTCAGTTGAATCAATACTGTCAGCAACACTAAACACATAAACTACCAAGTCTGCTTCTCCATACTTCTGTGGAGGTGTAATCTATCTGTGAGGTCTATCCTTAGATATTGAATATTGTGATATTGCTAGTGGCGAGGCAAAGTGCTAATGTATGTTGCTCTGAGCTAGATTGATCTAAAGTATACTGTTCTGAGACCTCTAATTGTTCTCTTGACCAATTCTCAACTCCACCTGAGTTAAATGATTCCACTCCTCAGTTTTATTAGAATCCCTACAAGACAAACCATGAAACATATCAAGTTCATCAAACACTATATCTATACTAATCCCCACCTTTTTTGTTTTAGGACACCACAATTTATACCCCATCACACTTGATTTATACCCGAGAAAGATGCAGTCTCTAGATGTAGGCTCCAACTTTTCATTATTGACATAAGCATAACATGACAACCAAAAATGGTCAAATAAGAATGACAAGAATGTTTACCAGATCATACCTTTTCAGGTGTCTTTTTCTCAATGGCAACTAAGGATGTGTAATAAATAAAAAAAACAAGATATCGTAGCGGTTTCAGTCCCAAATGTCTTAGGCAACCCAAAATTTGAAAGCATACAATGAACATTTTCCATCAAGGTTTTATTAATCCGTTCTGCTACACCATTCTATTGAGGAGTTCCAAGCACTGTCAAGTTCTCAAACTATTATCTATGCATAAAAGTTTTACCTACTTTCCAATCTTCTTTTTGATAATTGTTTTACACTCCTTAAAGGTCCCAAACACATCACTCTTTTATTTCAAGAAGAATATCCAAACTTTCCTAGAAAAATCATTAATCACTATCAACAAGTAATAAGTACCTATTTTAGAAGGCACCCTAGCCGGTCTCTAGAGATCTGAATGGATATACAAGTGTTCCCTTCGTGTTATGTCTTTCTTTGGAGAATCTGACCATTTTTCTATTTATTAAAGACACTATGCTCATAAAACTTCATCTTGCTGGTCTTCTACTAATCAAGAAGTCTTCTCCTACTTATCTCTTTTATACCATTCTCACTCATATGCCTAAGCTACATATGCCAAAGTTTTGTAACTTCCTCATTTGTAAAGAAAGAAGTAAAAACAGTTCTATCCCTTATAAATGTGAAACCTTGCAAAATGTACAACTGTGTTGAGCTTTTATATCCCTTCATGACAACAAGAGCACCCCGACTCACTTTCAAAATTCCACCTTCTCTAGTGTATCCATAATCCTTTGATTCAAGTGCTCTCAAATATATGAGATTCCGCTTCAGTCCTGGAATGTGCCTTATTTAAGTGTTCTAGTAGCCCTATTGAATATTCTATTTCTGACTATGTATATTCTAACAATTTTGAAAAGTGTGTTGTTTCCCATAATCACCGTGCTATCGAAACTCCTTGATATGTTGTAAAATCAGTCCATGTTGGGAAACATGTGAAAAGTACACTCTGTGTCAAGAACTCAGTCTTCACAAATTTTGAAATGCATGACAGAAATTACAAGAAACTCTCATTCACTTTGCCCATCTTCCACAACATCAGCCTCTATTGTGTTGACATATAGTTTTCCTTTATCAATAGCACAAACAAACTTGATTCTGTTTCACAAAGCACATATGTCTGAATTTTGATATGTCCCTCATATTTCTACCAAGATTTCTATCTTGATACCTTCCATAAACAACCAGGCCTCAGCTTGACTTCTAAATCCTCATGCAAGATGTCTCATCTTCTACTTAAAAAGTAAAGCATCAAAGACGTCATACACAGTGAGAGTATCTCGACTTTGGAGATTAATATCTCTAAAAGTCACATATCATGGCGGCAACGAACACAACAACATTAGCGTCAAGTCCTCTTCATTATAATTAACATCCAATGTTTCTAAATCAGCTACGATCTCTTTGAACATAGTTAAGTGATCATCCAATGACGCATCTTCGGATATCTGGTGATAATATACGCCTTATTTCAAGTATAATTTGCTGGTCAAGCTCTTTGTCATACAAAGTTGCTTCAACTTCAACCACAATGCAGATGCACTTTTCAATCTCTATGCTGCTTTTCATCCTACGTCCAGGTTGAATGCGTTTTATTAAAGACATGCAAGGCTTCCTCCAAATCCATCTATGCAAGAACCACTCGCATCTTTTCACTTGCCATAGAATAAATCTTGTATTTCGATCAAATACCGAATATCATATTTTAACGTTGCCTATGGTAGATCAACCTTATTCTGATACTAGTTTATTATGAATTTCTACTAATATAATGACAATAATGAAATAAACAAAACAAAAACATCAAAATTTATGTGGAAACCCAAGATGGAAAAAATACATAGGCAGAGTAGGAGAATTTCACTATAATTAATAATGAATCTGTTTACAACAAGATCCAAATACTTTTAATTAAGGTCTAAAGCTCTCAAGTTATTGTATGGATATTATGACCTCAATACAAGTCGTGGATAATATATATAAGCCCTAAAATCCAAGTTGTAGATGAATAGAAGTCCAGAAAATACATTAAAACGCGAAACGAGCTTAGGCAGGATAAACACGTCCCTCAAGCCCCAGGCGAATGCCAATCGAGTGGCAGCTTCATCATTTAAGCATCAAACGGTTGCCAAGTGGGTGCCATGCATCTATTGAAAATATTGAAGACGCCGCTCGAGCACCACTCTAGCAGCCAACTAGTGAAATTTAGACGACTTTATTTCCCGATCCATAATTTGATCTCTTTAAGACCACTTCAACCAAAACTCCAATACCTACTAGAATTTAGGTCAAACAACATATAAAATTTCAGGAACATTTGAAATGATAGTTTGGGTTGGGTAAAGTAGTGTTGAAAGCTACTTATATAAGTGTTAATTCCATGCATGAAAACAATTGTTTGGAATGTTTTTGGTTAACAAATGGAACCTAAGTATGAATCATTCGTGACAAATCTGTTGACAATACAAATTGAATTGAACAAGTTCATTGATGAAGTAATTACAATCGAATATAAGTTTAAATACAATCAACAAATCCTCTCGCCGAATTATGGTTTTCACCTCCTAAATCCGTTAATCTTGATGCTTTAACTAAAACATGAAGAGAAATAACTATTTGAGAGTGAGATATTTTAATTGCATGTGTTCTTATTTAAATGCAAGGTTATTTATAGTTTTTCTCCAAGCTTTGCTATATTTTGTGTTGACCTATGATTGACTTTATCCTTAATGTTTTGATCATAACAAACAACATAATATTAATTTATAACAATTAATTTTGAGTGATGATAGTTTTTCAATGTATTAAATTTGAAATTGATTGATCATGGACATAAAGATCACCATCATGACTATCACATTACAAATAGGACTCACAATGAAGGTTAAGATGAAATCTCGACATTCAAGTCAAATCATTCGAGACAAGATCTACAAAAATCAAGTCAAAGGAAGTTCATTATACTAGACATTTCTATTCATTTGTAAAGGTATAACCACTTCAATCTTTAGTAATAAATGATAAAAGCTCAAAAACCATTTTTTTGTTCTAAAAGATATTTCGACCATCACTTGCATAAAATATTTTTATCGAAAACAAAACCGATTTTCAAAATTATAATTGAACTTAGATTATAACTTGAAAACACCGCTTAAAAACTTAGGGTTTGTTCTCTTTGTCGTTTTTCATCCATTTTTCAGTTTTCAATTTTCGAAAATGAAAACACTTTTACTTACCTATTTTCAAAAACGAATTTTCGAAAATGAGTTTAAAATTTACAAAGAAAATGAAAAAATGCCAAAAAAGTCGTTTTGGTTGTTTTCAGTTAAAACCAGGCCAAAACTTCATTTTTTTTATTTTTGAAAATAATTTTTCAAAATGACAAAAAAAACGCGTTGACGCTCAAAACACAAAACCTAAAATGAATTCAATACTCAAAACTAAAAATTGAAACACGAAGAGAACAATCCCTTACATTTTTCAAAACATTCACGTCTAATCAAATAAAGTTGAAATGGACAAAACTTATGAAAGGCAGACGTCCGATTCAAGAAGTTGACATCTAGTACGTGTTGATGTCCTGATCATCCATGCGGACATTTGGTTCGTATAACGGTCACTTTTTTTTACTATTATGATTTCAGGCACACAATAGTTAGTTTCATACATCCGAACACAAAAGCAGATGTTCGAATTCTTGTCTAGTTTCGTAGACTATTTTGCTCCTCTACCTCTGTAAATACATTAATTTTTACATTCATTGCAACATTCTTTAAGAGCATTAAAGTGAGAAATGCTTGAGCAAAACTCTTTAAGCTTACATCTTATTTATTTCATCATATTATTTATTTTGAAAACTCTTGATTGATTGAATCAAATTTTGAAATCATCTTTTCATTAAAGTTTTCTCATTTAACACTTGAGCTTTATTTATTTCAATTCATTGATGTGTTAGCCTCTCTTGATACTTAATTCATTTGTGTAATTTATTAAGAGAGAGAATTCTTCAAATTTGTGGGTCGTATTGAGGTCCCATAAAACTTAATATTGTTTAAGGATCCTCCTTGTTTGTAAGTCACTGAAAGTGTTGTAAGGGCTTAGATTGCACAAGTCATTCAATATAGTAAAAAGGCCTTGCTCGTTACGAAAAGTTTGGTAAAAATGACGTAAATTATTGCTTTGGATCGATACTTCACAATTATAGCATTTGCACATTCTCTTCAGTTTTATTTATTGCTTTTGTATTTTGTTTGAATGATTTATTCATTCCTAGCTTGCTTGAATTTGAGTTAATTTTTCAAAAAAATTTTGAAAACCAATTCACCCATCTTGGTTAGTTATTTTAGTGGGATATCATTGTGGTCTTTTCTACGTCGTGCCAGATTGCGGCTCCTTGTTGGTTGTGATTAATAACTAATTCGGTTGTGAATTACACTTTATTCAATTGCCCAAGTACTCTTTATTGACAATATGTAGCAAGCTCATATACGATAAGTGGTTCGCAATCTTTATGCAACCCTTCTGTTTCTTTGTTCCATTCGCATGTCTCATTTTCAGTTAAAATTTCGTTAGTAAGATAGGCTTCGCCTTTTGATTTGAATTTATTTGTCGAGTTGAAGTTAGCCTTTAGTTCTCTCACTTATACAAATTCTATACTAGGCTCAGAATTGGTAAATGTTTCGTGACTCATACTTCATTTAGTATTCAAAAAGTCATCTTTACTGGCGAACATGTCTTTCAACTCATCCTTCATAGCATCGGATACTCGCTATCCTAGAAAAGGATTTTCAAACTATTTTTTGTTTTGTTTGGCCATAATTATAGTCCCACATTTTAAGGGTTTTGGGGCTAGTTTTTGTAGACCACTGAAATAACATTCTTGCGTGGCATCTCAGTTTCCCTTGACACAAGTTATACCTTTAGGAGTTTCAAATTTCATGCAGAAATGATGGATAGAAGTTAAGGCTTTCAGTTGTTTCAAAGAAGTTCTTCCCAAGATCCCGTTGTAAGCAGATTTACTATCCATGAATAATTAGTCCATGTGTCCTTAAAATGCAATTGGTTCTTCGCTGAACTCATCTGTCAACATAATTTGTCCTATCAAGATCAAACTGTGAAACCATAGATGGGCTCGACAATTGGTATCTCAGGGCGATCAACCTACATTTGGTCAAAAGTACTCTCCCAAATAGAATATTATAGAACTATCATTATCTACCATCATGCGGCTATGACCGTTATGAGTTATTACAGTCCGAACTATCGATACATCATATTGGGAATATATGACTCCATGTTCGTCAGTATTATTGAAGGTAATTGGAAGAAAAACAAATTTGGGATTACCTAGAATCCATAGTATCTCATGCACGGGCTTGCTGGCAGTATGAGCATAGTTCCTTTGTTACTCGTTGTATCTCAACCAATATAGGGACTTCCGATTATGGTGGTGATCTCTTTAATTGGGGAAGAAAGCTGGGAATATTTGTTGGAACTGGTTTTGGTTTATCTTGCCTTGATATACTTCCACGACCTCATCCTCTTGATAGGTAAGGTCGTGTTTTTCATTCATTAGTTCTTTGTGAGCCTCCTTGTTAACTTTGCATCTTAATCATTCTCAATATTGCGTAACATTCATTTGTATTGTGATCTCTGAAGCAGTGAATCTTGCAGAATTTTGTCTTATGGCTCCTATGAGAATAATGTTCTTTGCTTTTGATAGGTACGAGGGTTGAGGATAATGTGTGGATTCTATCACTAGGCTCCACAAAATGTGAATATTGTTGCTTTGGTAATTTTAAAAATGCTTGAAGGTTTTACCTTTGAGCTTTTTCATTTGCACTTGCTCTATCTTTTTTCGGTTGATGATAGTATGCTCCTTTTGATTTCACTCTTAATCAAGTTCCCTAATTGATAGTAGAAAATAGGATTTTTGGTTGCAAACATCTCTTCAGAAGGGAGTTTTCATTAGTAGACCGTTCCATAAAGTAATCTTTGACCTTCTCATCGATGTAGTATCACGGCTATTAATTCGGTACTGGACCATGCAAAATAGCTCTTTAGAGACTTTCCTTCTTCCTACCGCATGTCATTCAGTCGCGGGCTGGAGCTTGTCCCAGCCTATTTCCAGCAAATGCTCGCAGGAAGGCTTGTTTCAATTTGGCCAGCTTCTAAAAAATCGTAGCGACAATGTGTTGTACTACTTTTTAGCCGATCCAACCAGAGTTAAGTGAAATTCTTGTCACTTCAGTACTGGACTTGTCTTTTTCAATTTCATCTACATCATATACTCGAATGGATGATACATAGGATCTCTTTTTCGATTGTATTTTTCTATTATAGGACAAATGAAATTATCAGGGATGGGTACCTTCTTGATTTCCTTGGAAAATAGTATGCATTCATTGTCATCATCCATTTCATACAATCTAGATAGATAGTCTTCATGCTTTTTCGTGGGAAAAGTATTATATGACACATCGTCATAATTTTTAGCTCTCCGATCTCCTTGAAGGTAATTTTGAGTTAATCTCCTACCATGGGAACTCGACTCATCCATAGACCTTCCTACTACATTTTTTTTACCGTTCATTCTTTTTCATTTTAATATTATCGTTGGTCTTTGAAACCTGTAAACTATTGCTCTTTCCACAAAAGTAATTAGCAGCATACTTTTCCCCATTTATTCTTTAGTCATCTTGCCAATCTCCTCCTTGATTTTTAGCTTTTGCGCATAGTGATGCATGTTTCTTGGTTAGCATCTTTAGGCTTTTTCGCCTTTTCTTGTATTTTTTTGGCAATGGATTCATTTATTCGCAAGCGGCGACACTGAGGTAAAGAAATGCTGGTTTGCAGTTTTAGCGGTGTTTCCTCCTACTGTCATTTTGGATTAGTAAAAAATTCATTATTGCTATATCTTTTGATTATAGCTTTTGGTGATAACTCTTTCTTTGAACTTCCTTTCACAGGATTAATTTATTCCAGATGCTAAAAAAACTTTTTGAGTACATCAAAATTTTGTGGTTACTTTGTTAAAAAAAAATACCCACAAATGGGGCCAATTTGTTGAAAATACAAATTGAATCGAATAAGTTACTGATGAAATAATTACAATCGAATATCAATTTAAATACAATCAACAAATCCTCTCACCAACTATGACTTTCGCCTCCTAAATTCATTAGTCTTGATGCTTCAACAAGAACAAGAGGAGAAATAGCTATTTGAGATGGAAATATTTGAATTGCATGGGTTCTTCTTCAAATTCAGGGGTATTTATAGATTTTCCTCGAAGCATTAGGGTATTTTGGTACTTTCTACATCGTACTAGATTGCGGCTCCTCATGGCTATGATTCATAACTGATTTGGTTATGAATCACACTTTATTCATTTGCCCATGTGCTCCTCATTGACAACCTGTAGGAAGCCAATATATGATAAGTAGTTCGAGATCTTTATACGAGCCTTTTGCTTCTTTGTTTCCCTTGCATATCGCTTTCTACTTCGCCAACAATTAGTTTGTTTGTGGATTTCTTTACGAGGTCTAACAAAATCTAATTCCAAATTTTATCCCAACAAATTTTATCCCAACAAAGGCATTGCACTAGTTAAGGAAGAATGAGGTAAAAGTTTAAGAAGCAGCAGCTTTCATTCGATAACTATAACAAATCAAAAATCGGTGTTTAGCGGTACTACCTACCCTTGAGTAGAGAGAAAAATAGTATGAAGAAGCGACATGTCATTGACACTATCAATGATTGAGAGAGATAGCTACCCAGAAGTGAACTGAAAATTAGAAATATCAAAAGAAAAATTGGGGAAAAAGTCGTGTGTAAGAAAAAAAAAAGTCATATTCATGTGAGATTTCAAGCAGTGACAAAAGTAAAAGTGTTGCACTTCGTGACTAAGTCTTGTATACTTGGTTACTTAAATTTCTTATGAGGGTTACTAGCCTATGTGAGACTTCGAGGTTTAGACACTCAAATTTAGGGAGAATTATGACAAATTAATATAGTGACTTCTATTGGTGAAATCCAACCAATCTTGAGCGAAAAATGAATGCGCGATGAGAATTTAAACTTTAGAATAAGCACCCTTAAAGTGAAAATAAAGAACAAGTGTGGAGGTGTGCATCTTATGAGAGAAGAAATGAAATATTTGATCATTGAAAATTGGGAAATAACCAATTTCAAAGTTTATTATGGTTGAATTGACTACTCACACTCTCATGTCTAACATTAGATAAACAAATGAATTGATCCCAATAGCGTGTCTTGGAAGCCGTTTATTAGTTTTCTTAGGTGGTCTCAAAACATGAGGCACAATGGTAAGCTATCTAACTATGTTATTTGTATTTCGTTTGTATGTGTTAAGTAGCTAATTCTGTTCAAGACGAACAATTGTTCAAGATTAGGGGTAATTGACATGTGTGATTTCTATACATATTTGGACAATCAAAAGTGAATATTTGGAAGTCAGTTTGATAGAATTACTACTTAATTTGGTTAAACATCGATCATTGTAGGATTAACTTGAGTTTGAATGGCTTTTGATGAAAAAAAATGAAAATCGGGCAAAGAAGGGCTAAAAAGGGAGAATTATAAACCAAGGGATGACATTTGAAGATTACATGAATTAAACTGTGATCCGAGCCCCATAAATATGAAGACCACCGAATGAAAATTGATCGCACAACCTAAAAATGGCAAATAGGGCGATTTTGTGTTTGTTTCCTTTTTCTTCTCAAACTTCTTTTTGGAAACCAATTAGAACATGGATTCTGGCCTAAATCTTGGCTCTATAAATACACACATTCATCCAATAATTGAGGGAGCTCTGATAACATATAATATACAATTTCTTGTGAAGAAGAGAGCAAAAAATAATTCTTTAGAGGCATCAAGAGGCAAGATACAAGGAATCCATTCCCGAGGATTATTTCTTGGTTGTATTTATAAAGAAGAAGCTATACCAGAAGAGATTTAAGAATTCGTGATTTTTCCTCTTTTTTTTTATATTGTTCAGTGTAGCATGACATTTTGGCTATTACATTCCTTGATAAATGTTTGTTTAATTTTGTATCTTAAGTCATGTTGTTTATGTACAATAGTTGGTAGTTTAAAACTTTTGTAGAGTTGTCTAAGTATGGTCTTATGTATGCTTGTCAACTTTGATAGATTGAAATATGTAGGAAGTTGTTGAAAAACATGTATTTTGTAAGGTTATATATTCA
>CAIGRP010133575.1:0-32207 GCA_903798385.1 Fraxinus cuspidata | reverse complement strand
AAAATCGCCACAGCCAAGACCCCACCGCCATAGCCACAGCCAAACATTGCGACCCCAACCACCGCCATACCACCAACGCAGCGTCGTGACCCAACCACCGCCACAGCAACCACCGCATCCAACCACAACATGCAAACCAACGATCGCTAGTTAAAATAGAGGAGGGGAAGAAGAGAGACGGGGGAAGAAGAGAGATAGAGGAGAAGAAGAAAAGAGAGGCACGAGAGAGAGAGAGACGACAGTGAAGGTGAGAAAAGAACACGTTTTCCATTTCCTAATTTTTGAAAACAAATTTTCAAAATGTCAAAAAGAACACATTTTCAANAAGAGAGACGGGGGAAGAAGAGAGATAGAGGAGAAGAAGAAAAGAGAGGCACGAGAGAGAGAGAGACGACAGTGAAGGAGAGAAGAGAACACGTTTTTCATTTCCTAATTTTTGAAAACAATTTTTCAAAATGTCAAAAAGAACACATTTTCAACTATCTCAAAATAGTCACTCAAAACACAAAACACAAAATGAATTCAAAACTCAAAACACAAAATTGAAATACAAAGAGAACGGCCCTTAAAGTTTTATGTTCATTCTCGTCCAAAATCATCCCATCGTATTATTCTGTTCGAAAAATTTATAAATGATTTAACTTATAAATAAGTAGAGCTTGATAGTGGATATTTTTGAATCCATTGAAATAAGGAGTTGAATATAGTTTTATCTTTTATAAATAATTTGTAAATTAGCCAAGTCAAATTTTGAATGAAGATTATTTTCAGTCTTCTCAAAACTTGATTCCAAGCATTTTTAGCCAACCTTAAAACAATTTACTTATAATTAATAAATATTATTCTGGTCGAAATTAAGTTTGAGCTCCATTTTTAAGAAAAGTTTTATAATAATGATTTTTTAAAAAAATTATGGAATTAAAAATTAGAAAAAAAATTTGAATCTACATAAAATCATTTTATTAAAAGAATACGAAAAAAAATATTTTTGTATAAGGGAGCTTAAAGGTAAATAAGCCCTTGTTTGAGCTCATTATTTGAAAAAAAAAAAATTTGATTTTGTAATAGTTTTTTTTTTAAAGAATGTATTGTTAAAAAATAAATAGAAGTTTTAGACTTTTGCGCAATATTACTTTATTAAAAAATATTTGATTGATAAAAAAGTGAGGAAAAATTGAATTTAAGAGTGTGTTTAGTGGGGATTAAAATTATATTTTTAGTGGATTGTGATAGAAAATTTTGAAACGTGTGGTTGAAAATACGTGAGATCCATAAAAGATATGATTAATATTGATTATTTGATTTTAACTTAGATTAAAATCAGATTTTAATTCATGCTCTAAATTTAAATACGGGCCAACGGGGGCAAGTTACATCCATTCTTCTCCCTCTTGTCAATCAAGAAATGAGTACTTTTGCTCAGCTCATTCTTTAGAATTCAAAAAATCATTCAATTCAAATCCCACTTTCCATCATTTTCTTTAATCCATTTCTGCAACAAATACGTTAATCGGCAAGCTGTTGGGTTAGATATTTTCTTTCTCACAGATTAATACCGTTTTTACTAAAGAAAAATTGGATGATGTGTCGCGTCTGCTGACGTGTTGGTCCAGAAATCTTTGTTTCTTGCATTCTTGTTCACTTCCTCTCATTGGTTATCCTCAATTCTCCTTTTGTTCAAGTTTTCTTCAGGTGGATCTTCCTATTTACGAAATCTTCACCCCACTAATGTTTCTTGTCTGCTTCATATGCGTTTGTCTTTTATTTGGTGTGAATGGTTTCACATGATTTTGTTAGTAGAAATTAGTTATTATTTATAGCTTTACGTAAAGCATCTAATTCTAGCACTGTATTTAACTTTTTTTAAGTTTCTATTTCAGTGACAAATCTGATTCTTGTTTCTGCGAAGTGTTAGTTGTTCCGTTGTTCCTTTATTTTGTTCCTCTGTTTACTTCAGTTATGTGCTGGATCCGTATTTACTTCTTCATTTATAGTATAAATGGATGGAAATCAATATTAATGTGTTAATTTGCAAAATTTGAGCGTTAATCTAATCAAAGCATGTCCAGTGGACTCTCTATTTATAAATAACATCTTATGCATAATGGGGAATATCTTTAGATTTAGTGAGCAAATTTTTTTGTGCACTCCAACAAGCTCTCTATTTTGACTCTCTATTTTGTTTTTTCCAATGAACATTTATTGATTTCTCTTCCTCTCTTATTTAACATAAGATTTTTATATGTTATTAGCCAATCAATTAAAATGTGTTTTGAATAATTTAAATTGTAGAGTATTTAAATTTGTAACTTATTAAATACAATAATTATTAATTAAGAATAGACATAGAGTTTTGGAGAGCCAAACCCATTCTTTATTTTAAAAAGTTAAAATAGAGAGTCTCTTGGAATTTATTTTTAATCATTGACTCTCTAAAATAGAGAGTATTTTGTGTTTAGAGAGTTTATTAGAAACACTCTTATTGTTATGATGCTTGTAGAGTTTTGATATGCATAAATGTGTGGTTTTGATTTTATTAAGATATTGTTTCTAATCAACTAATGGTTATTCTTTTATAGCAGAGTGATGCCGAATTCTCCGACCCCATGACTCAATTGGGCAACAACTTTTATTGGGAATTTGTGAGTTTGATTCTTACTGGCCTGGTGGAAATAGCACTCGCAGAATGCTTAGAATGAATGTGATTTGGACTTTTCTGTTTTGGTTACTCTCTCTTGGAATTATTTCCAATGGGTTGAGTACAAATGTTTCTTTGCGACCAGCAGTTGTCAACGTTGGAGCTATTTTCTCGTTCAACTCTACAATTGGAAGAGTTGCCAAGATTGCGATTGAAGAGGCCGTTAAAGATGTAAATGCTGATTCCAGTGTTCTCCGTGAGACCAAACTCGTTGTGAAAATTACTAATTCCAATTGCAGTGGTTTTCTTGGCATGGTTGAAGGTAATTTTCTGTCTACCATCACTCACAACATGCAACATCTCATTTGGCTGCTTTGGGAACTTACGAAGAGAAAGAGCTTAGAATTTATAGGTTGTCTGCATTTCCCTAGCAGAGAAGATTCAAAATTTGAGAGTTGCCTTTTGGCCTAAAATTTCCTGAACATGGAATAGAGTTAGTTGTTACTTGTTAGTATTGCTCAATCCTGCCATATTTGAGTTCTTTGACTTAGACGCTGAAATGATAGGCATCGATTCATAGGTTTCAACTTTACTTTTTATTTTATCATCTTGATTTGGAGAGTGATTCGATTAACAAACTTTTGTTTGCAGCTTTGCGATTTATGGAGACTGATGCTATAGCAATTATTGGTCCTCAATCTTCTGTGGTTGCCCACAATATCTTATATATAGCAAATGAACTCCAAACTCCCTTCTTGTCATTTGCAGCAACAGATCCTTCTCTCTCTTCTCTTCAGTTTCCTTATTTTATTAGGACAACACAGAGTGATCTCCACCAGATGAATGCGATAGCTGAAATTGTCGATTATTATGGTTGGAGGGAGGTAATTGTGATTTTCCTTGATGATGATTATGGAAGGAATGGGTTATCTGCATTAGATGATGCGCTTGCAGCCAGACGCTGTCGAGTTTCCTACAAAGAAGGAATTCCCCCAGGAGATGTTTGTCGGAGTGGCATCATGGATATTCTTGTCAAGATTGCAATGATGGAGTCTCGAGTTATTGTTCTGCATGCATATCCTGCAGCAGGATTAATGGTTTTTTCAGTAGCACAGTTTCTTGGAATGGTGGGTGATGGCTATGTTTGGATAGCTACAGATTGGCTTTCCACTGTGTTAGATTCCTCTTCCCCTCTTCGTTCAGAGACCATAACAGATATTATGCAAGGAGTTCTTGTTTTGCGTCAGCACACTGCGGATTCAGAAAAGAAGAGAGCATTTTCAGCTAGGTGGAACAAATTAACTGGTGGTTCTTTGGGGCTGAATTCTTATGCACTCTATGCCTATGATACTGTTTGGTTGGTTGCTCATGCTATTGATTCATTTTTTGATCAGGGAGGAGTGATTTCATTTTCTAACGATTCCAGCTTGCAATCTTTAGAAAGGAGTGACCTTCACCTGGAAGCCTTGAATATTTTTGATGGAGGCCCACTTCTTTTGAAGAACCTATTGCAGAGTGATTTTGTAGGCCTGACAGGGCATGTCAAGTTTAATCCTGATAAATCTCTCATTTTTCCTGCATACGACATTATAAACATAATTGGAACTGGTGTTCGTCAAATTGGTTATTGGTCTAACTATTCTGGGCTGTCAACTGTGCCTCCCGAGAATCTGTATTCAAGGCCACCGAACCGTTCAAGTGCAAACCAACAACTATATAGTGTTGTTTGGCCTGGGCAGACGGTAAGTAAACCTCGTGGATGGGCTTTCCCAAATAATGGGAAGCAGTTGAGAATTGGGGTGCCCAACCGAGTTAGTTATCGAGAATTTGTGTCTCAAGTCCCAGGTACTAATTCTTCCAAAGGATTCTGCATAGATGTATTCACAGCTGCTATAAACTTACTGCCGTATGCTGTTCCATATCAATTCATCCCCTATGGAAATGGCCATGAAAACCCGAGCTATACTGAACTTGTGAATTTAATAACGACAGAAGTATGTGGTCAAAACATTGTACTTATTTTTGTTGTTACATGTATGGTTTGTTTGCATTGGTAGCTTATTATTATACTTGTGACAGTTCTTTGATGGTGTTGTTGGTGACGTTGCCATTGTGAAAAATCGAACCAAAATTGTGGATTTTACCATGCCATTTGCTGCATCTGGACTTGTTGTAGTGGTCCCATTAAAGAAGTTGAGCACGGGAGCTTGGGCTTTCCTAAGACCGTTTTCTGCTACACTCTGGGGTGTTAGTGCACTTTTCTTTCTTCTTATAGGAATAATGGTTTGGATTTTGGAGCATCGGACCAATGATGAGTTTCGTGGACCGCCAAAGAAGCAACTAATTACTATTCTATGGTGAGTTCAAAATCAGGGTTCATAGACTTATTTAGCACGTTATTATTTATTGTTTTGGAACAAGTACCAATTATTGCAGAGAAAACTAAGATCGTGAACCTAGATTTGAAGTTATATAAAATAGTAGTAGCATCCTTAGTAATGCAAATCATCTCTTTTTACCAATATGGTGTGGCATGGGTCAAAAATATCAAACATGTTTGTTACAATATCCTTTTGTGGTTGTAAATGGAAGAGCAAAGTGGGGTAGAGGCAGAAAGATTTAGGAATGTTTGCAGGTTTAGAAGAATCAATTTGTTTTGACTTTATGTCATGTCCCTCATCTAACAATTAACTTGCTGAGCCATAGACACTGATCTCGTGATAATTTTGTCAAGGATATTATGAAATATCGGTTTATAGTATGAAATCTACTTTTAAATCCGATTTGAGATTACTTTAATTGCTGGAGTGGAAGCATATACCTTCAATAATTCATCTTTTTTAAAACAAGTGATATCTTATAATTATTGTTGTGTTAATTATGCCAAGCATCTCTGATACCAATTGTTGGGAATTCAAGAACCACTTGATATGAACCCAACCACCGAATTGAGATGTCGAAGTTATATGGCACAATAATGAAGTATTTGATCACAAGCAAAAGAATAAAATAAAATAAAATATGGCAGAGAAGTTAGGAGATTTTATTGCACCACATATAATGAAGATGGAGAAATATTTCAATGATCCTAAAAGCTAGTAATCACTTTTTCTCACGCTATAAAATTGTATAGAAGAGCCTAATATTTATAGGGAACAAGTAGATGACGTTCAAACCCTCTTAGTAGAGTTGTTGGTGAAGTAGGATGCTAAAAAATCGAGTCCAAAACGAAAAAGAGAAGAACGTGAAATCCCGAAACACAGGTGGTGCCACGGCGCCTACTCCGGGCGCGCGAGGCAAAATAGCAAGCCAGCGCCGAGCGTGCTGCCCCCTCTTTTTTTTTTCCTTCAAGTTTTTTCATTTCGAACTCTTGTTCAAGTTCAATACCAATTTCCAACTCTCAATAAGCTTCCAAAATAGAACTTCAACTTGACATATGACTCTTTTAACATTCCAAACTAAATTCTTCTTGACGTGCACTTCAATTACTTCAACAAGGAATTCGGGTCACACCCAAATTCTAGCAATATCCACCTTAACAAGAATTCTACCGCAACTTTTAAAGAAGCCCATTGCTAGATTGTACACCTTCTACTACACTGAAAACATGCTCAACAAAATCAGTATCCATATACCTTTTTCCACTGGGTTCGTCCCTAGCAATAGAATATAATGGTACCGCAGGTGATGGTGGCAAAGCGGCATTATCCATATTTCCCGAACTACACTAAGCTATATTCTTCAACTCTGACCTTTTACGAGCTCCTAAAGGTATTGTACCAAACTGAATGTCCACCACGGTACTAAACTTGTGCTGATTGACTCTTCTAGATTCTGCATGACCTTGCGAGATAATTGAGACCTTTTCTGTCCTCTAATACAACTTGGACACCCTTACAAATCTTCAAAGCTCCACCTCCACTAAAGAACTCATAACCCTTTAAATCAAGGATAGACAACGAGATGTGATTCTTTTTCAAATTTGGAACATGTCGAACCTAGCCAGGTGTTCTAATTGTCCCATCTAATAGCTTCAATCTGACCATACCAATTCCAGCAACCCAACAAGTTGTGTTGTTTCCCATAATCACGACACATTTGGAAACGGATTCATATGTAGTAAACAAGTCCTGGACACATGAAATACACACGCTAAATCCAGAATCCAATCCTCCTCTGGTTTAGACTCAATGTCAGAAATAGCCAAGAGGTCTCCCTCACTTACAATGTTTTCTGCGAGGTCTGCTTCACCTGAAGTCTCTGATTGCTTCCTATATCGACTTGCAGCCAACCTTTATTTATTCTACAATTTGTAGCAATTTTTCTTCACGTGCTCCTTTTTGCAGAAATTACAAATCTGATTACTGAACTTAGACTTCGATCTACTCCTTCCGAAACCACCACGAGCAAGACACTAGACGCTTCATCTTCTCTTTTGAAAACAAAGCATCATATGCCTTATCTATGGTGAGTGTATCACGATTATATAAGATCGTGTCTCTAAATGAAGAAAAAGAAGTGGGCAACGAACACAATAGGATCAAGACCAAATCTTCTTCATCATACTTTACTTCCAAAGTTTCCAAATCAGGGACTATCTCCTTAAATACAGCCAGTTGATCTTCTAATGACCCTCCTTCTGCCATTCGATGAGAGTATAAACGCTGCTTGAGATTGTCTGACTTTTAGTCATGTACAATTGCTCCAACTTCCACCTTAAAGCAGCTACTGAACTCTCCTTCAAAACTTCCTGATGTATGGTATTCGATAGATGAAGATGAATGTGAGAAACTGCCTTTTTATCCTTCTATAATATTTTTCTGCGGTTAAAGTTGCTAGCATATTGTCAATTCCTAGCAACGCATCATTCCAAATCATGCTGTGCGAGTATTGCACGCATCTTAACATGCCATAACGAAAATCTAGTGCTCCGATTCAAAAGCGGTATGTCATACCTCATGGAAGCTATCTCGAACAAAAACCTCGAACAAATCAAACCCCGTGCTCTTGCGGAACTGTTAAACCTAGGCTCTAATACCACTTGTGTTAATTATGCCCAAAATCTCTGATACCAATTGTTGGGAATTTAAGGATCACGTATTGCTCGATTCCACTTGATATGGAACCAACTACCGGATTGAGATGTTGAAGTTATATGGCACAATAATGAAGTATTTGATCACACACAAAAGAATAAAAGAAAAGAAAATATGTCATTGGAATTAAGAGATTTTATTGCACACAAATAATGAAGATTGAAAAATATTACAATGATCCTAAAAACTATCACTACAAATAATGAAGATGGAAAAATATTACAATGATCCTAAAAACTAGTAATCACTTTTCTCACACTTTTTTCACACTATAAAATTGTAAAGAAGAACCTAATATTTATAGTGAACATGTAGGGGACGTTCAAACCCTCCTAAAAGAGTTGATAAAGTTGGATGCCAAAAGAAAACGAAAAATGAGATAATAACGCGAAAAATCCCGGAACAGACACAGGCACCACCTCCGCGCACCCCAACGCCGGGGCCAGCGTAGTGGCACCCCAGCGCCTGAGGCAAAACAGCAAACAGGGATATCGGCGCAGCGGTGCCAGGCGTGCTGTCCCCTCTCTTTTTTTTCTCCAAGTTGTTTTCTTCATTCTAAACTCTTCATCAAGTCCAATACCAATTTTCAATTTCCAATGGACTTCCAAAATAGAACTTCAACTTGACATATGACTCCAATAGCATTTCAAACTGAATTTTTCTTGACGTGCACTTAAATTAGAAATTCTTCAATTATTTCAACAATAAATTCGGGTCACACCCAAATTCTAGCAATTACTGGTAGCAATTGCATCTCTGTAGCGTGTACTATATGTCACTAACTATTTTGATCAACCTTTTGTTTCTTTGAGTCAACTCTATCAAAGTCCACATTCTTCAGGTTAATGACCATGGTCGCCAAACTTTTAACAACTAACTTGATTCCATATCTTGAGACCATATTTCCAATAAAATATATTTGATAACTTCCTCTATGGTCCTTCTGAATTGTTGAGAGCTTAGTTATAAAAATAGTCATATTGGTTTATATGGTCCTTTTGGAGAATACAGATAAGATAATAGTGGAAATAGTGTTCTTTCGTTTGGAGGTCTTGTGAAATTTTCTTGGCAAGAAAAGATTGTCCTATCAAGTCTAACTGCTATAGCTCCGTAAATTGGCACCAATTTTACAACCTGTTTCTCAAATAATCAGTCATTTACCTTTCATCTGAGATTATTAATTATTGAAGACTCCGGCTATTTTGGGTAGGATTGTTTTCAGAATCACGCTGTTTCTGTATAATTATACAAAACATCTTCAAGCTAGGAGGTTAAAACGATCTGACCTTAGCATGCTATCTGATGCAACTTACCAACCCTACAGCTGCATTAGCTTGTTACATAGCACAGTGAACTTGAACAAAATTGCAAAAGTTTAAAAAGTCTGGCTATTAGAGTGGAGTGAGCATAATGTATTATAGTGTTATATCGATGGCTTAAAAGAGGTTTGTCGTGTTTTAATGCATTTTATTTAATATCATAACCCGATTTATTTCTCTCCCTAACTAAAAGATTAGCAGCTATGAGAAAGTGGGTTCTGACATCTATTGTCCCTGCTCTTCTGCAGGTTCAGCCTCTCAACTCTATTTTTCGCGCACAGTGAGTAAAAACTGAGCCCTAGTGAGTTTTTTTGGGGCATGTTACGATGATTTCATCATTGATAGTTCTAATCTTTTATTGTTTAATCGCATGCAGAAGAGAATACCGTTACCACCCTTGGCCGTTCAGTGCTACTCCTATGGCTCTTTGTAGTTCTGATAATTAACTCAAGTTACACTGCTAGTTTGACTTCTATCCTTACTGTGCAAAAGCTCTACTCTCCAATAGGTGGAATTGAAAGCTTGAAAAAGGGTGATGAACCCATTGGTTATCAAGTGGGCTCTTTTGCAGAACATTATCTGACGGAGGAAATTGGTATATCGAAATCCCGGCTCAGAGCCCTTGGATCACCAGAAGAATATGCAGCCGCTCTTCAACGTGATCCCGCAAAGGGGGGTGTTGTTGCGGTGGTTGACGAACGCCCATATGTAGAGCTTTTCTTGTCAAGTCAGTGCAAGTTCAGGATTGTTGGTCAAACCTTTACGAAAAGCGGCTGGGGATTTGTGAGTAACTTCTATTACTAAGCATCCATCATTTTTGTGTGCCTGACATGCATGACACCTCAACATATAAAAAAATGTGCCAACAATTTTTTCACGCCATGTTATATTATTTTTGAGATGGGACAGTATCCATTAATTTAGACAGATTGCCTAGGCTGTAACAAAATTGAAAGTCTTAAGATCAATTTTGAACAAAAAAAAGGCTTGGTGACCAAAGTGAGTAACATTATAAGTTTGGCGCCCTTTAGGATGTGATGACCACGGAAGTTGCAGTTCTGCATTTTATAGAACTTGTCATGAGTAGCATCAATGAAAGATCCGGCTCCCAAAAGTTCTTTCGTTGCTAATTTCTTCCGTCTTTATCTAGGCATTTCCACGGGACTCTCCCTTGGCCATTGACTTATCAACTGCAATTTTATCACTATCTGAAAACGGGGATCTCCAGCGAATCCATGACAAGTGGTTGACAAAAAGCACATGTAGTTCAGATAACACCGAAATTGAGTCGGACCGCCTCGAGCTGAAGAGCTTCTGGGGCCTCTATCTTCTATGTGGAACAGCTTGCATCATTGCTCTTGTTATTTACTTTGTTCAGATTGTACGCAAGTATAGGCAATGGGTCGCTTCCGAATCCATTTCAGATAAAGGGACCCCACCTTCTAGACGCCTTCGGACATTGTTATCATTAATGGATGAGAAGCAGGATCAGTCAAGTAGAGATGCAAAAAGAAGGAAAATCGATCGATCATTGTCTGAATATGACGAGGAAAATGACCTGGGACAGGATTCCAAGCAGAGACACTCGCAAATTCCCTCTGAACTGGCATCAACTTAAGCGAGTGAACCCATTCCATCACCTGGTTTACATTACGGTAAGCATGAACGTGCTTCCTATTTTATTCCTACCCAATGAAAGTATTGTATTTGACCTCCAAGGATTAGGATCTCTAATTTATTAAGCAAATTGTATCTACACGTAGAGAGAGTTGTTCTTTTGAATGAGTTGTACTCGTGTACTGATGCCAGAGTCTGGTTTGAACTTAACTTTATGTTTTTAGATGAAATAAAGTTGTTCCTTTTCTTTTCAATTGTGAGAAGCATAGACAGGTAGGGGGATCGAGATTTTAGAGTTCGAGAAAAAAATGAGTTCCAAGAATATATATTTTTAATGCGTAATCTGTATATGCCTGTTTGATAGAACTTTGTCTTAACGTTTGGGCGGTCTTTCCTCACCTTTTTAATTTATGAACTTTCTTCCGATTATGTTAGTCTTTAAAGGCTAGAACAAATGCATTCTGTTTTTGATATATATTGAGTAATGGTGTGTGGAAATTTTCTTCTGTACTACAAAATTGTGTTTGTATTTGAGAGAAAGAAGTGGACAACGATATTTCATTTAAATGATATCGTCATGCATGTAGAGGCAGACCAGTCCGGCCTGCTCCTACATCCCAGACATGTTGAGCCTGACTAAAGGGGCACGTAGCCTGCCTGGACTGTGCCAGGCATCCTAGGTGATCGTTGAAAAAATGATTTTTGAAGAATGTATGGTTAAAAAGTAGAAAAAGTACTGGATTTACTCATAAAATTATTTTATTAAGAGATTAATGTATGGTTGTAAATGAGTTTAGGAAAAAACGGGCCTTAGAAAATGGAGGTCCAAAAAGGGCTAAGTTAGTTCCTTGAATTTTAATTTTTCATGTTTTTCCATAAACTTTATTCCTCATTATATTGGTGCTTTTAAGTGGATGTATGTGAGTACTTTTAAGTGTAAATATGTGAATTTTACGCAATGTGTAATTATAAGTGTATAAATAACAAGTATGTAAATTGGGAGTCCTATGAAATCAGTAAATATAAAGTATACTTAACGAGCTTAAAAAATAAAGTTAACATTTCCTAAACATGCTCTATATATATTACCCCCAATCATAATCATTGAGGTTCAAATCAATCATATGATATATGGAAAAAAAAAAAATTCAATGATTTGACACTTTGTTCAAGACCCCCGTTTGAGACTTTTAAAAAATCTGATTAAAGTTTAAATCAAATATCCCCATTTTTTCAAAGATGTACACTCTGCAGAACAATGAATACGATGATATTGAAAAACCAATGAATTCTTTCGAAATATCATTTATGGTTTACTGACGTTCGTAGGTTCAAGATTACACTTTCAAAATAAATATTTATTTTTTTGACCATATTTGATTTGTTAGTACATCTTTGACGGTCACTACAAAAAGTAGTACGTCTTTGGTTATGAAATATCGATTGCTTGTTAACACGCGTGAAATTAGATATTCTAAATGTAGCCCATGTTTGGTACACATTATTTTTTTCATTCTCATTTTTCTACTTATTTTTAACCACACATTCTTCAATAAAATAATATTTTTCATCACATCAATAACTTTTACTTCCTTTTCAACCACACATTCTCCATCAATCTACTATTTCAGAATACAATCTTCGAAAATAATGTGGCTCAAATACACCTGTAGAACCACCGAAGAGTTTAAACAAGCGTTGCGAACATGTATGTATATATATAAAATTTCTAATGGAATCTAAAATTTTGTGGGCTCTCTTGCTAGACAACTCCTTTTGACTTTAGTACCATGAAAATGGAAACAGCTAATTCTGCCCTTAGTGGAGAGAACAAACTTTTAAAACAAACAAAAGGGTGCAAGAAAAAGGTTTAATTTGAGATGAACTTTTTCCATGTGCATGTACTCATCCCTGTCTGTTTTTCTCCTTTAGAAAAGTTAAAGCTCAATTTCTTTTGACATTATTATAATTTTTTTAATGAAATTTATGCAATAGTTTGATGCTGAAGAGTGAAATATTGAATGTCATGACAAATAAACATATCCAACATTATATAGCTTAACAGAGTTAATTGATATTAGGACATCAAGAATACATTTGCTATTCAATTTTCACCTCTCTTCTTGATTCTCTACTTTTCTGTCACTGGTGTGAATATTGGCATTTTCCATAACCTGCCCAGAGGGGAAAAGAGAGAGGAAGAAAATAATTAGAAAATTGTTATAGTATCGAAGATAGAATTTAAATAAATAAATACACAAGGAGGTACAATGTGGTAGTAGAATGGATAAATATCCGGAGTTCAAATCTATGAAATTTTTGCACGTGTTAGGTAATTTTTGATGAGAAAATGAATATCTGATATCACATGAGGAGACATGTCGAACGCATAATTTAGATTAAGCTTTTAAGTAGAAACCAAGACACACTCATTCTCAGATGGACTTGTTTATGGTAGCTTATAAGAAAATAAGTTGCTCAGATTTGTGCGTTCACGCTTCAGATGGTATAGAACTCTAAAAGATAGAGCTAGAGGCGCGCGGCAAATTAAAGGTTTGTCCATCGGAATTAAAAAACCTCGACTTATAACTTACAATTAAAATTTTATGAACTTACTTGGATCACTGAAGGTAACAAGACCAGTTCCCTTGAAATCACAGTTCCAGTAGTTTCTTCCATGCATCTGATAGTATGCATTCATGGCATATGATGCATGTGCATGTATCTTATCAGGCGCAAAACAATCTCCATTTTCATCAATCTCCCTGCAATCAACTCCTCCTGGTCCACAGCAAAAATCAATCACAGACTGAACAACCTTATCATCTGCATGTGGTTTAGCCACACACCATACAGAAGGACCCCTTGCCACACTGGATCCTTTCTCCCCAAAACCTAGTTTATTATCTGCATTATTTGAACAAAATTGGCAGCTCAAATCTATATCATAAACTTTAGAACCATCCCCATTGAAAATCCCAAAGTTTTTCTCACTGGTGCCTCCTTGTTTCTTGTTTTCGTTGAACAAAGCAAACACAAAAATCTCTATAATCTCCTTAGGCTTCATGGGGGTCCCTTTATTCGACTGCGCGCGTTCGATTAGCCTACTGTTGTAGGTTCTTGCGTTTTCAGGTGTTGCTGCGATATCGCCTGCATCGCCCTTTGATGGCCACCCGGATTCTGAAACCGTAATCTTGATTGATCGGTTTCCGAATCCTAGTGAACCGATAGCAGATCGAACTGCATCGATTTGTGCATCTAACATGTTAGTGTACATATTTCCCTTAGGATCATGTACTGCGGTTGCATTGCCTAATAAGGCATATTCTAGACTAACCGTGGTTGGGTTGTCCCGGTAAGCGAAATATGGATATGCATTCACCATGAATGGTGAACCGGTATCTGCTAAGAACCCTACAATGGCGGTCATCGTAGGGAGGAGCATGGTGGCGAAAGTGGAAGCCGAAGGAGGAAATGAAGAGGCAAGAACAGCCATACTATGTGGCGTTGTGACCTTAATTTTACGGTTTAATCCACGACTGAGTAAAGCTGAATGCAAATTCTGCATTGCTTGTAGTAAAGCATTATGATCCAACTTATCGTCGTCTGTGGTTAAGTACTCATTGCCTACGGCAATAGCAACGATGGAAGTTGCCGGAATGAAGGGCATAACCCGAGTGGCGAACCATTGATCGGCTGCTGAAGGGTTCGCGCTTATGTTTGCGACATGGGAGTTTTCTACTGCTACAATGAGGTCAATGCCGGTATTAGAAAAGGCTTCAAGGATTTCAGGGTTGCTGTCATATATCTTAATCTTATCAATGAGGGTGGATTGGAGTAGCTGAGCCACCCTCTTCGGTGAAGGTAGGTTGTTCCCAATCGTGCCGTAGTTTATTCCAATGCTGGCAACTTGTCGAAGTAGGCCGAACTGGAGGAGGACAAGTAGGAGGAGGAGGTGAAAATTGATCGGAGCCATTATGGTTTGGAGTATAGTAAATCACTTGGTTTTTTGCCAAGAGTCTTGTTGTAGACACGAGAGTGAATATATTGCTGTGATTTTCACTCTCCACGACAGAGGTAAAAGAAATTGAAAAATAAAGCCTGCCCTTTTGCTATACTTTTGAGCTGGATTGCAGATGCTAGACGTAACATAATTGAAATTACCCGCGTAATTATAGGTTTTTGCTTCCTTTGACAAATTGTAGGAGGTTATGCAGGTTGGGAGAATTGTGTTTCTGCCAAATAGTATCGAGCTCAACCTCTTCACGACTTGAGCTATGTTGAGCTGACCGCGATAGGACCGTTTTAGGGGTGGCAAACAGGCCCAGCCTCCCATGGACTCGGATCATCCAGATTCGGTTCATGACTGTTTAGACTCGTACTGAAGTAAGTCGTGAGTTGAATCAAATTCAATTTATTTTATTTTATTTTTTTCACGAGTTGGCTCATCTTCACTTTGTTAATTAGCTTATTTTATTATTTTTTTAAAAAAATACGAGCTCGACTCGGCTCGACTTGTGTCCACACGAGCCAAAGGACCAAACCGAGCATTGCCACCCCATGGCTGCCTTGAGTTCGCTAAGCAAGTTTTCGCCTTTGTGTCACGGATTGGATTAGGAAGATTTTCGATCAATAGTCAACAATGTCAGATATTAGACTGACGAATGAAAAATTTCAAAGGCCAAAAATTTGAAGTATCACCTAACCTATTGTGCTGGATTGCAAATTGTGGGCCAAAATACGACAAAATGCTGTAATTATTACGACTGTCGAGTCCTATTCATCTGTTGCCTGTCTATGCATGGATTATGTGGGAACACAACATAACGTGGTTCGATAACGTTTCTACGTCCCTCGATGTGAAAGAATATTGCTAATACGTTTTGGTAGAGTAGTAGAGAGGATTGGACAGTAAATTAGACAAGGATTTTAATCTCTTTTCTTCATTTACACTGGTCAACATTGAACTTGAATGCTACGTTATTATGAAATATTAATATTTTATAGGTGCGGTAAAAGTAATATTTGAATAAACATGAATGTTAATTATTTTAGAATTAATACGAAGGAATATAAACGTGACAATTAATGTTAAATAATTTATTTAATTTCAAATTAAGTAAAAATTGGATGCTAATTAGTATACATGGACATGGATAATGAAATATATTTTTAAATGTGAAATTTTAATTAGAATTAATAACACTAATGCATAAATGAATATATTAATTAAATGAACGTGAATTTTAATTAATTGAGAATCAGGTGAAATGAATTTGTCAAACGGAGAGGAAAAGCAAAATGCTCATTGAGAAGCGAATGCCAAAAATACCGTTTGATCAATTAAAACTACACAATTACCCTCAATCCATTAACATAGAATTCTCCCCATTCAATGGCAAAAAAGAATATTGTGCAGTCGCAGTGTGAGGGTTCGATTACTGCCGCTTAGAAGGTATGAAATTGGACTTTTTGTGGACACCAGTATGATAATTCTCGTGCCCTGGCCTGTTAAGATACATCTCACGATTTATATCCTCCGCAATGCTCTAGAGGCGGGGCGGTGGAGGATCCACGTTCAACTTTTAAAAAAGAACATTGTGCATAATTCACTGTTTATCAACGGAAAGCAGTCAAATGTGTATGATATAGTGTCAGACGGTTTTCATGATATTCAAAGTAGTGGGCCCGCATTTGTTGAAAATGAGATTGCAAAATCAGAAAAAAAAAAAAATGAGATTGCCAAACAGAAGCTTAATATATTAAAGATTGTCTAATTTAATATACTTGGGAGAGGAGCCAATCTTCTAAGAGGCAGCATGTACAGTGTAGATAAAGTATTGGAAGAGAACAGCTTGTAACTAAATTACTTCATGGCTTAATTATATTTTACAGAAAGCACAATGTGAAATTCCAATTTCTGTAAAGTACAAAAAATGACTTCAAATTTTCCAGCTAAACATTTATTCAGATGCACGTTTCTATATCCCATTTCAGCTGTCACAGGAAAACAAGATTAAGGACGACCCCTTAAATCCTAACATTTTTAAATAAACTAAGAAATTAAGCTTCGTAAACTTTGCACTCCTCGTCAGCTGGATTTGTCTTGCAGAAATCCTCCAACGGGTCGCCACTTCCTTGTGCAGCCATGCCAGGCCACTTGAAGGCCACCAGATGAGCCAAATCGACGACTCTTTGGCTGCAAAGATAAAAACACGACAACATAAAGTTACATAAACTCAACGTCACCAAGACATTTCGTGTTTATGTCATATTAGAACTTCTACAAGCACTCAAAAGACTGCAACGATTTGTTAGTCGGAAATTAAATTTAAATGAATAAAGATGTTCCATGTCAAACAACTAAAACTTTTAGACAAGGTTGTCGTAGTACGAGAATAAACAACCATGTATTATATATCTTGTAGAGTTTAAAACATGAATATGACCTACATGTGATGGTCCCGTTCAACACTAAATTTAAGTAAATAATTATTTCCCCTTTCTAACAGCTTAAGATTTTAGAAAATATGTTTCATCATAGTATCATAGCAAAAAGAAATTTATTCGGCCTGCTCTTGAAGGGGTTAAGGAAGACGAAGTTTAAATAAATAATACGTATATCGTCTCTAATATAAAAAGATTAACACTGCATACCTGTATCCCCATTCATTATCATACCAAGCCACCACCTTGACCATGTCATCTCCCATGACCATTGTCAAGGAGGAGTCTATGGTTGAGGAAACATCGGAGCATCGGAAGTCGACTGAGACGAGAGGTACATCACATACGGCCAATATGCCTTTCAATGGTCCATCAGCTGCCTTCCTGAAAGCTGCATTAACATCTTCGGCTGTGATTCCTTTCTTCTCAACATTCACAACGAGGTCCACAACAGACACGTTAGGTGTTGGCACACGGAGTGCAATGCCATTGAGCTTGCCCTTGAGCTGAGGAAGCACGAGTGACACAGCCTTGGCTGCACCAGTGCTAGTTGGCACTATGTTCAATGCTGCGGCTCTAGCTCGCCTCAAGTCCCTGTGTGAAGCATCGAGAAGCCTCTGCAGACAACAAAATCAACATCAATGATTTCTATTCTGCCGATGACACTAATTAAGGTAATCAACAATGTTTGACTTGTTTTGTTAGGTTCACAAGTTTTTCATTGTAACATTACCTGATCTCCGGTGTATGAGTGAGTGGTTGTCATTGTTCCCTTGACAATGCCTGCAAATCGAAAGGGAAATCCCTGGTTCATTACTAAAACTAAAGAAATAGGAGGTCAAGCCTCGTGCTAGAAAAATTTGAACGCTTTTCTAGCTTTGCTCTTCAATACAAGCATTTGACAAACATAGGTATAAGTATAACGAGTTGTGTGTAATTTAAAGCATTATTATATTTTAGGTCATTTTAAAGGAAAAGGCAGAACATATTTGTACCAGAAGTATAAGGTTCCATGATTATCATAACAATCGTCATAGAAAATGGTCGTTCTATGATGGTTCTATAACCATCATATAACCTTTTTACGACACCTCACATATTATGCTTTGTCATTGACAGTATTCGGTTACAGCTTTTGGCCACGACGGAAGGCCTAATTTCGTGTTGCAGTCCAAGAAGTAAAATCGAGTCATACCTAACTCTTCATCCATGACCTTCACAAAAGGAGCCAAACAATTGGTGGTGCAAGAAGCATTGCTGCATAACACAGAAAAAACATGTTTAGTTGTGTACATAACTGCATATTTATAAGCACACTTTGTCGATAGTTAGTTGATCATAGTAAAAACTACTGACCTTATGATGTTAGCAACATCGTGATCGTAGTCCTGTTCGTTAACACCAACAACATAAGTTGGGATATCAGCTCCTTTTGCTGGTGCAGTGATAATTACCTTCTTGGCTCCTGCTTGGATGTGCTTCCCAGCACCCGGACCATCCACGAAAACACCCGTTCCCTGTGTCCACATAATTTAATCAGTATAGATTGCTAAAAGTTGATGACGTGTTTGGTAAGTCAAATCAGCGTATTCAGAATACTGGACAATATTTAACTAGAAAAAAAATCTAATAAAATCCTGAGCATGCATCAAGTTAATTGGGAAGTGGTTGTCTAAGAATGGGATCAAATTTAAGGTTGTTCCAACTCGTGGCGTTGTTTTACTTTCATCATCAAACATCTGTCCGTTCCTAATTAATCACTGAACTTCCATTTTTGTTTCAATTTAAGCACTATGTATGCCTAATTAAAGAAAATGCTGATATGGTAAGGAAAAACCGGCTTCTTAAAATCATTTATGCAGGAATATTAGACCAACACGCTGTTGACCTTACAGGGAAGGTCGATCTGTGGTCTAGAATATGATTAGACTTCACGTAGTTTAATAGAGGATTGGATGACAAATCTACCTCAATTACAATGTCGATGCCAAGCTCAGCCCAAGGAAGTTTAAGAGGGTCCCTACTAGATACAACCTTTATGGGCTTTCCGTCGACGCTGATGGTTTCATTATCAACTATTTTAACATCTGCCTTGAATGTGCCAAGCATTGAGTCATACTTCAACAAGTGAGATGCCTGCAATTTATAATGCAATTTGTAAGTCAAAACTTGGTAGTTTTTAATGATTAATATGCTGAAGGACAAAAAAGGCCACTATACTGGCTTACAAAGAAACCCATGCTAAACTCACGTTTTTGACACCGCCACTGTCATTGACAACAATCACTTCGAGTGGTGAATCCTTGCGGCCATGCCAGCAGCGGAGGAAGTTCCTGCCAATGCGTCCAAAACCGTTGATGGCAACCTTCAATTTGGCGACAGTTTGTCCCTTGACGGGGGCTGATCCTGTGATCTAATGTTAGACAGAAACAACATATTACGGTCTGATTCAGCGAATAAAGTATGCATCAACTTAATCATTCTACCATCAGAAATCTTTGTTTTTAACATGAGATAACCACCTTAATGTCAAACCTAGTAGACTTATCAGACAGTAGTTAAAAGAATAGCAGAATTGTCACTATTATATTAAATTTTTAAACAGGGATAGAAAGAATACCTTTGGATTGAGTTGGGAAGCCACTGCATCAAAAAAGGAAGCCTCCCTAGTATTCTTGGTGAAGGTCACGCACCCACTGGACCTAAGACCCGAGAAATCAGCCACTTCCAGCTTCTACACAACCAGAAGAAACAAATTAATAATACTTGAACAGAAACTACTTGGATTCAGTATTAGATAGACAAAAACTCCAGTGGATGGTGTTACAGATTAAGCCCTAGTGCCTACTTACGAGAGTAATAATGAACTAAAACAAAATCAGAGAATAAGCAAAGCGTACAAATATTTGTATTGGTTTAGTTCATCCTCAAGTTGAGAGCTACATCCACTTTACTAGTCGAATGCGTCATTAATATGCATTTTAAATTAATAAAGGAAAATGACCTTAGAGAAGCATTGAGTAGGAAATGAATGGGAGTTCTTGGAGAAAAGCCTGGTGCTAGTTGGGATTCTTGAAGAAGCCAGAGCTGCGTGGGAAGCCATGGCTGCAGCAACTAAAACAAACTACAAGAACAGCTTCCTACATGATATATGGTTTTTCACTATTCAAGAAAATCTAAATTTGTAAAGGAATTATGGTTGTAAATGAGTTAAAGTAACGAGTGGTGAGGATTCCATGTGAAGATTGATATCAGATAAGATCATGTTTTTCTCTGCACCATAAAAATCTGAAGCACAGATTATTCAACCAATTTTCGGTTTATATTTCTTCCAATCCCTTTCCCGTAGTGTCAAAGAGGCCCGACCACCCGCATCATCTAAGCCTATGAAAAGCTTGATGCTGGTCGGCCTGGCCTATCTGCAAATTGTTCCAGGATTGGTACCATGGCCCGCACGAGCAAAACAAATAGAATCATGCACATTGACAGAATATTTTACCCACTTCCTTGACACGTTGTCATAAAAAACAATCAGTTTTTGCATCTAATTATCTGCTGTCAACACTGCATCTGTCAAATAGGTGGGCAAAATCATATGGCAAAATAGCTTAACTCAAACAAATAATATTAACATTAGCTTCATTACGACAAAAAACTAGGGTCGTTCTGGGTTCTGTTAATGTTTTTATTTATTTATTTTTTATTTCAGAAAGTGGCCTTCATTTTCTATATCCAACTTGGACCTTCATAAACAATTCCGTCTTACACATTAGACTGGTGTAGTGAAAAAGGATTTATAGATCAACAGAATCTCATATCATAAACTGAAAACAACCCAACATTGAATAAACGAACAACCTTGAAACATTATTAATGTGTTCAATTCTATGAACTTCAATATTAGAAGATGGTTACATGTTTCATGGAAATGAAGAAACGAAAATAACAAATTGAGTTATCATTATGCAGATCGACATCAACAGATAAAATCCAACAACTCGACTATTAAAGCAAAGACGAACATCCTCAAATTACAGCCTCATTGTTATCTGAATTAAACAGAGTATAAGAAGATGGGCCAAGTGCCAAAGAGAACAACACAGTGGTCTTATATGAGAACTTCCATATCATCCACGTTCCCAGCTGCTCCATTTGAAGGTTCGTCAGCTCGCAACTGATTGGACATGTTGTCTATGGCTGAGTTTAGCTGTTCGATCTTCTCAGCTAGTTTCTTCCGTTGCCTCTGTAAATAGGATAGCATGCAAATGCATCAAAACGATGGATGATATGGAAAACAGACCACATCATGTGTTAAAGCATCGATGCAACGCACAATGCCATTATAGGTAATATAACCGAGAAAGAACATGTTTGGCAATCTTTAAAAGAATTTAGTTACTTTTAAGTAACTTCTTTTCCAAAAATGTTCAAATATATCACCTTTTTCTTACTCCTGATTAAAAGGTTATTTCCAACTTTGACTAATAGGAAAAATTATTTATTTTAAAACTTACTTATCCACTAACAAATAAACTTGCTTATATGCATACAAGTTATGATTAGACAAACATCCTCATAATGTCAGTTCAGTTCATGAAATAAGTTATGTCAGCCTTCGTCTAATTTCAGCTGCAGGAAATTCGTAGAAAATTATATTTAGCTTTTATAAAAATTTCTTATTATCTTATGATTTCATAAAATTTGATGAATACTTTAAACAAGAAGCCACTGAAATTATTGTTTTAATAAAAGCCAAAATAGGTAGTTTCAGGTCTCCTTCATTCATAGTTCAATTTCCCCTTTAGTTTGTTATTTATTTAGTGGGATGTTTCTTGTTTGTGTTGGCGGTGTGTGTGCGTGTGTGGGGTGGGTGGGTGGGGGGTGAAGGTTAGTCGTCTTTTAACAGATTCGAAACTCATATGCATTTATACAGCATAATTTGAGGAAACTTCATGCCTTAAACATGTTGTGGTTCTTCCGAGGACTACAAGAATTCAAACTACGATAACTGCATCTAGCTCAAGTCTCAGCCAGTGAGCAAAATATGTTATTTTTCTTGTACAGATACGTGAGCAGACAAATAGCTCAGGTTACCAGTATTGAATTCGAACAAAAGTTTCCATCAGAAGAGAACAGTGAACAGGAGGAAAGAGGGATCCTGATTATTAAAGGACTTTACGGGATAAAAAAATTTACCTCCAAAGCTTTTTCTTCATCGTAGATAAATTTGGGCAATTTCCTCATGAGATCCTTTTTGTCAGCAGTAGCACCGGCTAAAGCTTTGCTAATCTGTGAAAGATAAGAAAGAGCATTAATAATGTTATTTCACGCAGCAATCTTTTATCTTATTTCTTCAAATTAATTCGATGAGTTGATAAATTTCATGGATGTTTCAGTGGAAATAACGTGTTTGTTACAGATTAACCCCTCAGAGAAGGCAAAACAAGGGAGGCAATGAATAGGAGAAATGGCAGGATTTTAGCCCGAATAAAAATGGAACAGAGAAACATTCTGGTTATGAATTGTCAGCTTCCTTCTCCCAGATGCTGTGTGCAAGCATGCATCAACATATACTAAGATCTTAATACTATTACAAACAGAAATATCTATAAGAATAAACTATGCAGATTGTCCTCAATGTATACCCCCATTTACACATAAATCCCTAACCTGGTGTTTTTTCTTTTCTTTCTTTCTTTATTTGTTTTCTTCCATTAAGGTCCTTACTGTCAGTAAAGGCCATTTACGCCTAAAATCAAACATTGAGAAGGTAAATGCCAAGAAAGAAAATGTCGAAGATAGAAGAGCAAATGACGGTATACATTGGGGATGACAATACGTGCAGTTTATTCTAATTACAGTAAGATTCAGGTAAGATTCAGGATTCACAGGGTAAGAAGAAAATGCATAGTAGAGAGAGTTATAGCAATCGTGCAAAAATGCATAGTAGAGAGAGGTATAGCCATTTATAATTGTTTGACTATAATCACCTGTGGTGCATACACACACCCTATTGTGCCAACAATTAACCCCCCCAAAACAAAGCCGCCAACGAAGATGCTTCCACTGCTTGGTCTATCACTGACAACAAACATAAAAGGTAAAAAGGTATCTTTAGAAACTTCTCTTGATACATAATTAGAAACGAAAAGGTGCAAATTGTGTTCTTCTGATTATTTGAGCTGTTATCATATTTATCCTGGTGCTTTCTTTCTATGGTCCATGACGAATAAGAAAGCTAGCAGCAGGTGTACATTCTGAAAAATTGAATTTTTAAGTCTAAAATATTTACAAAATGTTATAGGCAACCAATAGAAATCCTATTTACTTTGTATGCTAATGCAAAAGGCAAAGGTCAACTCATAACATCATAAGAATAAACTGGTAAATAAACAGGCTGATGATGACGCATACCTGTAACTTGCTTGAAGAATGAGGGTCCTTTTCGGGGCAGATGATGTCCTCGTTCCTTTCAAACTGAAGGACAAGTTGTTTGGGCCCATAATAGTGGCATAGTGGTCAACTGATTTTAAAGAAGAACCTAGTACAAGAAACAAAGTTAAGGGAGTTCAGAGCCAAAGTAATAAAGCATAACATGCCAATTGTGACCATACATATATTTACTACTGAATTTCTAAGTGAGCACATATCAACAGATAGCAATATTTTGCAAGTATCAACATAAAAGGAAAAAAATATAAGTTTTTCATTCCAGCTGATCAAGTGACTGAAACCTAAGCCTGGATCACATCCTTCAGAACCCAAAAGATGATGGACTTTTCACCAAAACATGATTACTGCATTAGCTTTTTGGAATTCAACTGAAAGTTGCATATAATATCCCTAGAGTTGTGTATTGGTTTATATAGTGCATAAATGTAGAGAGGCTAAAATATATCCTTCCAAAGTGCCAAGTATGTTAATGAATATGCACTTTAACCTTGCTTACCCCAAAAGTTAGTTATAAAACAAATCTAGTATTTTGGCAACAGAGGCAGCACTGCAATCAGAAACATAAAATAAGAGGCAAGCTGGATAAGCTGCTCTTGCTTAATGCATCCAGTGAAAAAACGATGTGGGCAGGGTGACATCTTGCAGATTATTATTATTTCCTCACGGGAGTTCCCCAGAAAGCATTAATATCCCGAAGCTAGTACATTCTCACCACTCACAAGACAAGCCATCCAGATATTATTCACTAAACCCAAAGGTTAGAAGAATTTTAATGGTATACAATAACTTTAATTTATTATTTCATATGATTTTTGTAATAGTTACCAGTTAGCCTCCAAGTAATTAAAATGTCACGCTTCTGGGATTAAATGCTTGGTCCACTTCTTTAAGTACATTGATTTTGATCCTCTCCCGTAATTAGAAAAAGGAAGTTAGTGTCAGATGTGGCCTTTAGATTTTCTATAACATAAGATATGATGACTATGTTTCCAGTATATACACAATCATCATAATGAATACGATTTTCCATGAAGGTTTCTATGTCAGATTTTGTCCTTTTGGCGCCATAAGGGGCAAATATATGAACTCCATGAACATTGAATAAATAGCAAATTGCATAAGCGAGTTGAAAGAAGAGACACAAAACAAACGTAGAGCTGTAATCTTACATGATTCTCCGTAACACGAACAAACGTTTACTTGCCAAAACAGTAATTGAGCAACAATCCACATACCGATTCAATTTTTCAACAATTTTAACAATTTCTAGATTCCTATCCAGTACTTCAAAAAAATCATCAAAATAATCGAAAATACATTGAAGAGATACTGGAAAAACACACGTTGATCGTCGAATATGAAACTAAATTTAGACTGGGAGATATAATCTTTCATGCTGTTCGCAAAAATATGCTTGTCAAAAACAGTAATTAAGCAAAAACCCACATCCCAATTCAATTATTCAACATTTTTTTTTTAACAATTTAAAATTCTCATCCAGTACTTAGAAAAAGCACCAAAGTAATCAAAAAGCATTGAAGGTACAGTGGAGAACACACGTCTATCGTCGATTATGAAAATACGTGTAAACTTATCGAAATGAAATATATTCGAAAGATTACCGTATGATAGACAAAGAGCAGAGGTTTTAGATATCACGAGTGAATTTGATACAGCCGTCATTCTGTATCAGTTTCAGAGAAAAAGGTGTGCGTGTAAAGGCGAAGTGAGCGAGAAAAGTGAGAATAATGAACACTGAAAACTGAAAAGGCTAAACATATTTGTTTTAGGGAAAATTGCAAACACCATACCAAACCTTTCTTTTAATATCGAACTTAATCAAAACCTTTCATTTGTACCATCCACGGTACCAAATCTTTCAAAAATTCTCATTTGAAGTTTAAAAGATGATTTCCGTTAGTTTCTGCTGACTATAGGTCAACTGTCTGACCAAATGTTGACTAATTTTTTAAAGATAAAATGGTAAATTTATATATATAATAATTAAACAATAATAAAAAAAAACAACCACTACCCAAACCCAGCCCCCTTCTTCCCCATTCCCATACAATCCCCCTCGCCTAAAAGTCATTGCCACCACCATCTAGGCTACCGGACATCACCGTCACTGCCACTGCTACCCAATAAAGGAAGAATGAGAGTGAATGATTTCTTTTCTTCAAATCTAAAAATCAAAACTTATTTTGAAATCAGAATTGATTTTGAGATTTTGTTATTGTTTGTGGTGTAAGTTGTGATTATAGTGAATAAAAGTGGTGATAGTGGTGAGGAAAAGAGATGGCAGAGGTGGCGGTTAAATAGTGGCGATGGGGGTGGCGTGAATTTTCACTGCACAACTTGTTCACCTTGTACATTTCTATTCTCAAATTGCATTTTTATGTCAAAAGTCGAACCTTATCGTGTGGACAATTGGGTTGTGATAGTTATGGATTTGAAGTGGAGATATTGTTGTGGTGTGATTGAGGTAGAGGAGTCGAACGTGGTGCCTTGTTGGGTTGGTGGGGTGGAGCCGTTTGATAGTGGTGGTGATAGTGATTTTGAGGTAGGGATGTTAAAAAGACTCGTTGCATCGCTCGAGCCGAGCCGCTTGTGGGCCCGTGTTATGGGTCATTTCGATCAGCCGAGCCGAGCTTTATTTTAAAAAATTTTAAAAAAATTAGATTTATCACGAAAAAACGAGCCGACCCGGCCTGCTAAGGCCCAGTCGAAAGCTCGGGTCGAGCTTTCGTTTTTGGCCGAACTTTTGCTCGATTAGGCCAAAAAAACCTGAACTACTTTTTGCTTGAGCCGAGCCCGAGCTTTTAAGTTTCAGCTCGACTCGTTGACACCTCTATTTTAGGATGGATGTGGTATGTGGGGATGGATGGAGAAGAATGAGTGAATTGGTTTTTGATTTTAGTTATTTTATTATTAAAAAAATATAAAGTTACCATTTTAACATTTTAAAATTAGTCAAAATTATTGTCAACGTCAATTATTTGATCAGCCAATGGTCAAACTAACATTTTTCATCAATTTGGATTCCAAGCAAGAATTTTTTAAAGGTTTGGTATCTTGGTTGACACAAATAAAAAATTTGGGTCAAGTTTACTATTAGATGAAAGATTTGATACCGCGACTCCAATTTTTCCTTTGTTTTATTTTTTTTGGTCGATAAGATCGAGGATTACCTCTGATTGCAACGCCATGTAGGTCCCATTTTTGTTCAGCAAATTTCGGGCCAACTGTGTTGGGCCGGATGAACTAAATTGGGCCCAAGCTTAAAGACTATTTTGTTCCAAGTTAAGAGAGAATTATGGATCCATCTATTTGAGCCGGATTGTTGTTCATTATTTTAATGTTCTTTTTTCTACATACTTATTTTTAACTACACATTCATAAAATAAAATATTTTACACAAAACTTAAAAATTTTCCTTATTTTTCAACAATACATTCTAAAAAAATTCACTATTCAAAACATTGTTTTAAGAAAATAATAATAAATGGCCACCAAACAATGACTGTATCCATAAATTTGGAGGGACCACATATTTTGCAATTTCAAAAGTTGGAAGGTCAAATTGTCAAATTACTTAACATTTTTCTTCAATTAAATTGAAAGTCACTTGTGAATTTAACTTCTTTCATTGACAATATCGATCATAGAAACTTATATTCACATATTTAAATAAGTTTGACGTAGAATCTTACTTATGAAAGTTCTAGAGCCCGATTATGATTTTCCCAAGGTTACTGTGCACATGGTTGGTAATATTATATTTGTTAAATTGAACTAAAATGAAAAAAAATAACATTATAGAATTATATATTTAGGCCCTATTTGGTAGGGATTAAAATCTATATTTTAATTTAAATCAAAGTCAACAATTAATTTTAATCACATATTTTATGGAATCCACATTTTTTTAACCACACGATTTATCAACTTTTTATCAAAATCTATTAAAAAATTGATTTTTATCTCCATCAAACGGGAGCTTAGTATTACTAGAAAACTCAGAAGTTTTGTGCACACACTTCTCTCGACACCATGGCCAAACATATTGAAATATATTTGGAAATAAAAATTTGCTTAATTAGCTTATTCTATAACAAGGTATATGCATGTCAACATCATGAAATAATTAATATTAATTAATCTTCATTCAATTATGAGTCAAATGAAGCTGTTACTTAGTTCTCCCATCGTTGAATCCTATTCTCCATTTTGGCATTGATAGCCGGCCGCGACTTGAATATTCTTCTCTATACAACCAGCTTTTGTCCGAATTTTTCTATGTAAAAATAACATAGTAAATACAAAGAGCAAATGACAAAAACACAACCTCTCATTGGTCATTTTTAACATTAATATGACCATTTTTGGAAGAAGAAGAAGAAGAAGAAGAGTTTGATGAGTAGTCTGTTGAATTGAATTCATGGCTCCAGGCGCAGGAGATAGGTCTCTGGAGGAAACTCCAACATGGGCCGTGGCCATTGTTTGTGCAGTTTTTGTTATCATTTCTGTCATTATAGAACATGGGATACATTCCCTTGCAATGGTATGTTTTCTCTTCTGTTTGATAGTCGGGTCCTGCTTGTTGAACTAACTCGTCTAAAAACTTGTTAGACGCATTTAGTTCGATTTACTTTTCAGTACATTTTTCATGTGAGATACTATTTAATTTTTCATTAGAGATATGACACGCATTTATTGTTCAAAAGTGGTAGAGCGGGGGAGGGCTTTTGTTTGTCAAGTTTGATGCTGAGATTTTCATTATAATTTTTTTGGTATTCTAGTATTTGAAGTTTACTTTTTTTGTAGAAATCAAGTCTTTTTGACATTTTCATCTATTGAGACTAGATATACAAGGTTGGAAGGGTTGGGGCTTAGTATTTTTATTATTAAAGACATTCAAAAACATTTTCTTTTGGGTATACATAATTTTATTGGTTTATATACTTAGAGATTTTAATACGAGGCAAAAATGTTTATTTTTAATTTTTTTCTCCTCAACGTGTGATTGCAGTGGTTTCGAAAACGCGACAACAATGCCATGCTCGAAGCCTTGGAAAAAATCAAAGCAGGTCAAATACTAAAATAATTTTCTTTTACATACAAAGAATACCTAGTAATCGTTAAAAATGACGTTTTATATATTTTAGATTTTTATTTTACTTTTCAGAACTGATGCTACTTGGGTTTATATCATTACTCTTGACATTTGGTACATCCTATATTGCCAAGATATGTGTGCCTAAACATATTGGAGATCAATGGCATCCATGTGATAAAAATGACAATGGAGGCGACGATCAAGATAAAGAAGGTGAAAATAAATATGGAAATCGAAAATTGTTGTCTTATGGAGGAGAATTAATTTGGCGTCGAGCTTTGGCAGCTGGAACTGATGAAACTGACACGTGCGCTAAAAAGGTGAGGGAGTAATTATTGAAAATAATATTAAATAAATAAATTTATTTTCTATTTAATACCTTAATTTACTTTTTGAATTTGTTATTTTATTTTATTGTAAACAGGGGAAGGTATCCTTGATATCATACTCAGGAGTGCACCAATTGCATATTTTTATATTTGTTCTTGCAGTTATGCATATTCTCTACAGTGTCATCCTCGTGGGTTTGGGCTATGCCAAAGTAAGTTCATAACATATATGTTTTTAAACTTTTAATAGTCAAAGAAAAGATTTTGATATTTAGCCTCCGTTTGGAGCACATTTTCAGTTCATTTGAAGAAAAAATATGACAGTTAGCTGTCAAATTTGGGTTCCACCTGTGAGATGAAGGTCAAAAAAGTGGCTGTATTTTCATTTCCAACTAGAGATGGCAAAAAAACCAGCCTCGAACGGGTTGGCGGGGCGGGGGATTAAAAAAAAAATTAACTAACTGTAAAAAAAAAAATATATACAAACGGGGCAAAACCCCGCCCCGTGACCGGAGGCAGGGCGGTGGCGGGCCCGTTGCCAACCCTATTTCCTACGGCTATATTTATCATTTTTCTGGATTAAAAATGTGCCCCAAACAGGCCTTAATATTTCCTTATTGATGATGATAGATGAAGAAGTGGAAAGCATGGGAATTGGAAACAACCTCCATGGAATATGAATTCACAAATGGTAATTTTTTTCCTATTTTCTTTCGGAATGAAAATACGATAATACTGATAGAAATGATTATTGTGTGTTTGTGGATACGTGGTGAATTGACAAAATGCTTTTAGAATAAAAAGTTCTCGTGCATGTGACAGTTTAACCTAGCAACATCACACGGTTTCCATTTAGACTTTCTTGACTTTATAATAAGTTAGGATCTATATACTTTAAAAAGTTCATGTGTAACATGTGTCACTTTAACCGAGCAACATCATGCTATTTCCATTCAAATGGAGATTTTTGTCTTTCTAAGCAGTTAGGATTTATACGCTTTAAAAAGTTCACGTGCAAGCATGTTTGATTATTTGATAAAATAATTGATAATTTTATTAACAGATCCTGCTAGATTTAGATTTGCTCATCAAACATCCTTTGTGAGGCGACATGGTGGAATCAATAGTACACCTGGGATTAGATGGATCGTAAGTTTTTTTTTTTTTTTTGCTCTTATTAATTATTTTTAACAAAATTCTTGTATATATTGCAAATATGGTTCTTTTAATTTTCTTATTACATAATAGGTAGCATTTTTCAGACAATTTTTTGGATCAATATCCAGGGTAGATTACATGGCCATCCGCAATGGATTTATCAATGTGAGTTGTTACTTTTTAATTAAACCAAATCAATATTAATTATTCAATTGACATAACTTTGATTTTATCTACATCCCAAAAGGTGATGCATTTTATTCATGCAACAAAAATTTGAGTATAGATATGTTGTCTATTTACTTGTCCTATCCCTAAAATTTCGATATATCACTACAATTTTAAGATGCAAATTTTTGGAGGTGACAAAAATCCATTAAACTCTACTACAATTTTTTAAGGTGTCAAATTTAAAATTTTGTCGACACCTCAAAATTGTATTGAGATGCCAAAATGCTATTGTCGAGACAACAAATCTGAAATATAAAAATCTAAAATTGAGAATCATAAGGAATCGAACACATTGTTGTCTAAAACTCATTTGTTCTCACAATTTTAAATAATATTAATTGATATTTGCATATAGTTTACTTCATTTTGTAATAGCATTTTAGAATTTATGAAGTATGTCAACAAAATTACTACTATTTAAAAAGTTTGTAACTAGAGGAAATTATACTTCAAAATTTTTGCCTTTGTACGTTAAATTAGAACAAGTTAAATTTATCCGAATAAAAATAATCAATATGCCTTATACTCAATAAAATTAAAAGTTTTAAACATAAATTATTTTCGCCACTCTATTTTATCAAAATTAATTAATACGATTGAGGTGTGGCAAATTGCAGGCTCATTTTGCACCAAATAGCAAATTTGACTTCCACAAGTACATAAGGAGATCCATGGAAGATGATTACAAAAGTGTTTTGGGAATAAGGTTCGTGCCCTCCGCTCCCATCAATTACCGTCCCATATACGAAAAATATGAACCACCTAGTCGTTGTACTTTCAATGCTGTTCCTTAACAATTACTGAAATTTAACATTATTCAGAATAGTCACCGTGCTTTCAGTATTTTTTTCTTTGTATACCCTAACGTACTTCTTTTGTTTGGACTATGCAGTGCCCCATTGTGGTTGTTTGCCGTTATATTTTTGTTTTTCAATTTTTACAGTACGTCTCATTTTCTTTCCCTTTCCCCAACTTCCTTTCTATATTTAACTGCATGTTTAGTAAGATGTGATGGACGAAACCACTCCATATAGTGTGTAGTATCGAGTGTGCCAAGTATACAAGCACTTGCAGTAGTTTTTATCAATAGCTTCGTATCTCTAAAACTCGTAGTTCAACTTTCTATAACTATTGGTGCAGAATGGCATACCCTCTCCTGGCTCTCATTAATACCTCTAATTGTAAGTGCTTGCCATCTCTATTTACATTATTTGAAATTGATTCACGCACGTGAAAAAGTCAAAATTATATGAGCAATTTGGTCATCGACCTTTCATTATAATTTCAATCATATTTCGGTGACGAAAATGGTTCATTTTTACGTTAAATTGTCACGTGATCCTCACATGCTCAACTTTTCTGAAGCTAGATTTTGCTTTCAAATGTAAGTTGTGCATTGTTTTTGTGAAGACTGTGCCAATTTAACGAAAAATTGGATAAGAAGTTTAAAATCAACTTACTATTCAGATGAATTAGAGATGAATATTTATGAAATTTTGTGATCAGATAATTGTATTAGTTGGTACAAAATTGGAGCTTGTGATAATGGAGATGGCTCAACAAATTCAAGATCGGACGACTGTGGTTAGAGGGGCTCCATTAGTGGAGCCTACGAACAACTTCTTTTGGTTCAATCGACCCGAGTGGATTCTCTTCCTCATACATTTCACACTATTTATGGTAAATGCTCTTTAACCCTTTATTATAATAGACAGACTAGGTTTCACATGGTGTCTTTCTTCTTGATACAGAAAGGGACACCGTGCGGCTGTCGTCTGCTCTGCTAGACTACCTTCCGCC